>JAMXBB010000012.1:30197518-30228260 GCA_024138015.1 Lumnitzera littorea
CTTTATTATTCTATTAGCCTAATATAAGATAATTAAACTACTGTCTGCATTATTTTATTATATTTGCATTTTTGTATGTGAAAGATCTAGATTGGCATGTGTATGTGTTTGTAAACCCATACTGGGCTTTGGCTCAATCTTTTCTTTTTTAGGTGCTGAGTTTAAGGACTGTCTTATTTATGAGGAGAAGTTTGTCGATGACATCCAGGAGGAGAATGGAGTCAAGTACCTTTATTTTTATAATGGTTAAGATAGGATTGGTTTCTGTTTATTGGAGTTTACATCTTGTTGAGAGTTGTATTTTGAGGATATGGACTCCTTTATGATCTCTAAAGATTTAGTTATTTGACATATTTTATATTTTGGTTGTGAGTTAGAACACTTCCGAACTCTATTGGGCTTTCCAGTTTTATGAGTTTACGAGTAGATGTAGCTTCCTATTCCTTTATAGATTTTATGTATATTGTGGTATGATTCTTTATGTTTTCGATTGTAAACTTAGCAAGCCTTATATATTTTGAGCTAATCAAGATATGTGGCAGGGTATAGTGCTTATTTAGAGTTTCAAAGGGTTATAATGCCTATGCATTATCCACTTCATTTAGGTTAAGTCAAATATGATTAAGTCAATTTATTAAATGATCAACCAATATCAACAAATCATTCAATTATGTAGTAATAAATCAAACAGTTAGTTACTAAGGTATTATGTCTTATAACATTTTACACTATACACAACTAATATTCAAGCACATGTATAACCCAAACCCTCTTGCATCATGTTATTAATATTTACTTTAGATGCACTAATTACAAGTACAAAATAAGTATAGAGTTATTGAAAATACTCGCTTGTCCATAAGGTCAATTTGTTAAGTATACTAGTAGTCTACTAGTAGATCAATGTTTGTATTGGGATCACCTAACAATTAAGAAATTTGCAAGATAATAAGTAATTGATGAAATAACTAAACTATATATGGATTTAGTAATAACTACTTAAACTAGCTACTTATTTGTGTAAAACTCCTGGTTTTAGTATTTTGGTCAATCATGTATAACTTTTTTATTTTAACTCTAATTTTTATAAACTTACAATTGATTTTTATCGTTTTCGGACATGTTTGTACATAGCGGAATCCGTTTTGGACATTATAACCTACACTTTTCATGTTAGTCTAAAAATATTACGAATTTTATTATGTTGACTCAAATATTTTTAAATTATTATTTTAAGCTTTTCTTTATAGATTTATGATTTAATAAATATCTAAATTTTATATTTTTGTAATTTTATTACTTTTAAGTCTATTTTATTACAATTTAGTTATTACACTATTTTTAAGATTAAATACCTATTTAATTCACTTTTTGCTACTTTAGTAATTTCCTAATTAGTTAATTATTTTATTATTATTATTATTAACTATGAATTTAATTAAAAATATAAAGTGCTAATGTGGCAGCTTCTTGGTCTTCCACATGTCATTTTATGGATTTTTCATGTTTTTCCTCTTTTATACTTTACTTAGTATTTATACATATATTTCTATTATTATAATTTACTATATTTTATAAATTAATCCATTTTCTTTTCCTTCAAGGCTCACGACATGTATCTATATATACATATATGTATATATATATTATATTACTTTATTTGATAATTTAGTATGTTAGTATATTGTACATGTACTATTTAAGCATATCATATACTTATACTATACTACTAATATACGTATTTTTATACTTATACATACACCTGTATACTTATGTTTCCTTATCTTATTTATACATATGCACACATTTAACTTTACAATATAACCCTAAATATACTATATACTATACGTATGTTTATGTACTACACACACACACACACATACACATATATATATATAATCAAACATACATACATGTGTGTATATGTATATATATATATATACAAAGATAAATGGAAACAAATCAATATGCATATATATATATATATATATATACACACATATCTCTATATACCATATGTTTACATATTAAAATTTAACATATATATATGTATATAGTTTTAGATATGTATATAGACGCATACATAGGTACATGTAAAAGAAAAATAAAATAAATATTGTATATATAACTTTAGTTACATTTACAAATAACTTATTACAAGAAAAAAAATTACAACTTGAGTTATATTACATATATTCAAAATACATGTAACTTCATAAAATATACTTACATGACAAAAATATATATATATAGTAAAAAAAAAATACATCAAAATACTACTTAATTATTATTATTTTTTAATGTTTTGAAGAGTGATTGATCAAGAGCTTTTCTCCTTCTTCTTGTAACTTGTTGAAGAAGTGGAAGAAAAAATTAAGAAACTAAGTGAATGGAAGAAGGAAAAGAGAAGAGGGTTTTCGGTGGTGAAAATAAAGAGAAAAAGTGGTGTAGTTTACTTTGTGTTGAGTAAAAAAAAATATGAAGATAGATTGGTGCATTGCAAATAACCAAAAGAGGAATGAAATGAAAGGAAGAAAAAATTATAAAAGAAAAGAGAAAAGAGGGATAAGACCATGCATTAATGTAGATTTGACACATAGCTTATCTTCTTACTTTTGTTTTGTCCTCTTAATTAGCACATAGGCTACCACAAACATTCTGGAAGGAAAACGTAGAAAAGAAAAAAAAAAAAGACAAGAACAAAAAGGAAACGATAAAAAAAAAAAGAAGAAAAAGAAAAAGGAAACTTATAATTATGGAATTAACTTTTTTAAATGTAAAATTATGAAATTAATAATAATTATGAAATAATATTCATAATTTTATAAGTTTTATTAAGTAAATTGTTCCTCGTTACGTTTATAAATATTTGAAAGTTATCTTAACTCATTCGTTAACGATTTTACAAGATTACACACGTTAGTCTATAATCATATTTTAGTAGGGTTTTAATACTTTTAGGGTACATTTACATATTTTATAAATCTAAGTTTATGGTTTTAGGGTTTTTATCAAGTTTAAGTTTAATTTCTGATATTTACGCGTATATTGGGTTTAGGGTTTTTATATACGATTAAAGTGTCGATAAAATTTTTAGAAGTTTTCATATTCACTTTAGGTTTTGAATTTAAAATTTTAATCAATTTTAAATTTATCGAGTTTATTGACTTAGAGTAATTATCTATAATATTTATGTTGACTCGATACTCAAAAGCTAAATTTATAAGATTTACAATATTTATTTTCTTTCCTAAACAATGAAAAATTCTGTTGATCATTTAATTACTCTTTCTTCCAATATATAAAAGTGGCTAAGTAAAAGCATAAATTGTCTACTAAAAAAAGTATTCCATGTAATTGTAGTTTACGATAATGCGCAATTGTGTAATCATTCAAATGAAATATCTATCTCTCTTAGCAAAATAGTCCAAGAGGTTTAAAGTCATGAAATGTATAATAACTAAAGATCAAACTCTCACTCTACATAGCATAGTTGAATCAAAATAAGCCTAAGAAAGTTATAATTAAATGCATAAATTATTTATTATAAAACTGGATTGTAATTATATTGACAATTCTTACTTCATCAAGGATGAAAATCTTCGATTTGCTGATCATTTTAAGTTTTGAAAGAGGAAAAAAATAAAGGAAAAAGTATCCTTCAACTTAGTTAAAGGATTTCTTATGAATAGATGATATTACAGTTCATTTATAAGAAGGCAAATTTAAAGTGCATTTAATACCAATGAATGTTATTTATTATGCATGAGATGTGTACAACATTAAATATTCTTAATCAATGTAAGCTTTTTTGTTAAGCTCAAAATTTAGACAAGATAATAGCCATAACATTATTTCCTTTAATAAATAATAAAAAAAGTTCCCTTAAACAATATTGATCATTTAATTACTCTTTCCAAATAATAAAAATGACTAAGTAAAAGCATAAATTGCATAATAAAAAAGGTATTTGTTTAACTTAACAAAATAGTTTAAGAGGTTTGAAGTCATGAAACATAGATTTTGAGATCAAACCACCACTCTACATAGCCATGAATATTTTTTATTATACATGAGATGTGTACAAAATTAATTACTCTTATTTAATATAAGTTTATTTCGTTAAGCCCAAAATTGGTAAGCTAGTAACCATAGTATTTATTTCCATTTATAAATAATAAAAAGTTCTCTTGGACAATAATGATCGTTTAATTACTCTTTCTTTTAATAAATAGAATTGACTAAATAAAAGCATAAATTGTCTAATAAAAATAGTGTACCATGTATTTGTTGTTTATGACAATATTGAAAATAGCATGATGTTAATATACATGCACAAATACATAATAACTCAATTGAAGTATCTATTTCTCTAACCAAAATAGTTTAAGAGGTTTGAAGCTATGAAATGTATAACAACTAAATATCATAGCATTGCTCCATAGAGCATGGTTAAATAGAAATATACCTTAAAAAGTTAGTTAAATGTATAACATTATTTGTTATATAGGCAATTCTTATTTCATCAACAAAAATCTCCCATCCACTTATCATTTTAAGTTGTGAAAGGAGAAAATAAAAGAAAAAAAGTAACTTTCAACATAATTAAAGGATTTTCCATGAATATATTATATTAGATGTTCATATAAGAGAATGCAAATTTAAAAGATAACTTATTGCTTGCAACATAATATAAGTCGACTAATATATTTGGTGTTACTTTTAATAAATCAGAAATTGACAAAAAAAAAATCATTGAACTTCTATTGATAAATAAAAAACAAAAGTGCTATACTATAATACCAATTATTCAATATTGAACTGTTATATTTTTATTTAGAATTTAACAACATCATGAAGAGTTCTAATGATAGTACTATTTCATCATTTTGATGTATTGTCCATGGATAACATATGTAGAATTTTATGTTGTTTAAATATATTTAATAAATATGATCTACACAAAAAAAAAAAAGAATTAAGGAATATAGAACAGTATAATGTTTTGAGGAAAAATACATTAAAATTGATGAATCATATAACTTTTATACATAATAACTAATAATAATAATAAGCAGTGATTCTATAATATATATAAAACGGAACTTTGATAATGTTTTTAATTGAGTGGTAATAAAATGTAAACAACAGGTGCATTTTCATTTCAACTGATATTATAATGTGATGACCATGGATGGCATCCATGATAACCACTTAAGAGCATTAGAACATTAGTTGAACTCCCGAAGCCATAACCCTCCTTTGACTCTTAATGGTCTTTATTATTGTTTGGTTTACGTTTGTGATTTTCTTAATTACCATATTGCATATATAGGTTACTCTTTATAGGAAGTTTTTACAAATTTATGGTCTTCATTACCATATGGCTTATGTTTGTAATCCTCTTAATTAGAGCTGTGCAAATAGGTTAAACGGGCTAACTTAAATCGGCCTACTTTAGCCCACAGGTTAAATTGGCTAACCAAGCTTAATTGACTTTATAAACGAGCCAAAATTTGTTAGCTTAGCTAAGCCCTCACAAGCTGGTGGGTTGAACAAGCCAACCCATTTACTCAGCTCATTTAACCTACTTATGTAGTATTGTGAGCTAAACAGGCCAACTTAGTTTATTTAACCCATTTTTATGTTTTTATAGATTAAAAGGTTAATCCAACATCTTTAACCCATTTATATTTTAATTATTTTTTATTGAATATTATCTTTATCACATTTTGCCAGATAAGTCAACATAACTACTTAGGAAAACAAGTCACAATTCATTGCTAGTCTCACTTGTTGTTATATTATTTGTAATACTTGATACAAAAATTACTATTAGGTAGATCTAGTATTAAATCCTTTACAACAAGGAAAAGGTGGTATGCCAAAAATGTTTCCCACAAAAATTGCAAGAGGAATCACATGCCACATACTTTTGAAAAGCATATCCAAATAATAAAATTGAAAAAAACACTACTTAATACATTACTTTAAATAAATAATCTTGTAATTTTGATGAATGACATCAACATACCTCAACAGTCAACATTACCATTTGAGCATTTACGTATATGTATATTGAAAAATGTAGGGTATTTACTTTTTTAATTTTCAAATATCTACAAAAAAAAAAAAAAAAAAAAAAGTGAGTTAGCCCACTTCAACTTGCAAGTTAAATGGGTTGAGCCAAATTAACCCACTTTTTATACCAGTTGAAAGGCTTAACTCACTTTTGGAGGGGGTTAAACAAGCTATCATTTGCACAGCTCTATTCTCAATTGCGATTGTTTCTTTAGTTATGAACTAACCCAATTTATTACTACTATTTTTTAATGGATAAAAAGCGTTAATCATCTACAAACCACCATACATAGAATTGTTAGTGCAATTATAAAGGAAGTTTAAAAGTTATAAATTTCACAACATCAAAAGTTGCAAATTTCACATCTACAAATGTAATAATAATAATAATAATAATAAAAGAAAGTATATTTTTATTAAGAAAAGAAAAGACATTCCATTTGTTTAATGTCTTTTAGGAGGCACTATCACAATAGTGTCTAAAAAAACCAACTTCAGCAAGAGGTGAGTAGGGCAATAATGTTGTGCAACAAGTTTAAGAAAGGAGGGAAAAAAAAAAAGCCTTGAAGATTGAGAATTATCTTGTGTATGAGAGCAATTAATTTCTCTTCTCTAAAAAAGAAACATCACAATGTAAATAATACTATAATGGTAAAAATGAAGCATCATAATATAAATAACCAATAAATCTTTATAATATAAAAATAAAACAAATCAAATTAAATGCAATAAAGGGATTGGACTATGACTGATGCATACTTTAGGAGAATAGTGTCCAACGTTGTTGTCCTTGTTGTGGATTGTATAGGGGAAAGTAGATATATATGTATGGAATGTTAAAATAAATTAAGAAAAATTTGAGCAAATTATGGATATATTATAACCGTTAAAATAATGTATCATAATGAACATAAAAGAAAAGATTAACTTTTAAAAATTAAATGGTATTTTTCTAAATACCAATTTTATAAAACCTAATGAAAATGGATTAAGATTCTAACACTATATATAGAGAAATCTTCTAAAATTATATATTATAATATGATGTGCGGCGCTTGACACACACTATGATCTTACTCTAAGTATTAGCTTCATCAAAATTCATTATATAGTTCGGAAATTCCTAACCTCCTTTACGGCTCAATTTAAAATGACAGTAAATCCAGATATTATTATAGGTTTCTTTTGGAGGGAAAAATTTCAAACAAACCCACCCGGCAACAAAGTTTGAATACTACCCGATCAAAACACGTGGACCAAAGGTCTACTGAGTTTTTTCTATTCCCATTTTCTTAGCATTCCAAAGTCTGGGTAATTTGGTGAACTTGAAATGAGATAGTGATACCATGTTTGGGATGGAGGAAGAATTAAGAGGTAAAAGAAAAATGGAAGAAAAATACAAATTTTAAGATATATTCTTTTATTTGGAAATGAAAGAAAAGTAAGAGAGATGAATTTAAAAGGGAAAGTTTTTTCTAAAGTCTATATTTTTTTCCTTTCAAATTAGAGTGATTTGAGATGGAAAGTTATTAAAATTTAATTATATCCTCATTTTTTAAAATCTTATAATCTTTTTTAAGATAATATAGTAATTTAATAATTTAAAGTATTTTTAAACATTATTTTAAAAAGCATTTCTTCCATGTTCTTTTCCTCAATTCAAATAAAAACAAATACTAATTCTTTCCTCCATAATTCTTTCCTTTCACTTTCATTCCTCATAATTCTTTCTCTCTTTCCAAACATAATGTGAGTGATATAAATTGAATATGTGTATCATCAAAAAGATGATTTTTTCATGATAGTTTTGAACTCTAGAGCCCATAATTTTATTTTCTCCTAGATTATTTTTTATTTAAAACTCCATAGAATTGTAATACCAAAAAAAAAAAAAAAAGCTTATTCTGTAAACTCAATAACTTACTATTTTATAATGGGCATACACCTTTAAAACATGAATCAGTTGCCTTGCTTGTTTCTTCGTTGTCGAGAGTCAGGATGGAGTTGTATGCCAATTTCCATTGAAATAAATTTATTCATTCTCGTGCCTCTCATAAGCGTAGCTTAGCTTGCGTTTCTTGCTAATTCCATCTTTTCACTTGTTTGTTAAGCTTGTTTAAATGAGAAGTTACTATAGCCTAGTAGATTTATTCATGATCCTGAAGGACAACTTTCGAGACTCATCATGTTACTAAACTACATAATCGTGAATGCTTTGATCAAGAACCTAGAAACCAGGAAGGCTCAATGGAGAAATAATTCCTAAACGATATGACGTACGTAATTCATAATGAACCCCAAGTTGTACCTGCTCAAATTTTCGCCAATCTTCAATCTAAAATCCTTCCGAACTTCATTTATTTCCAAATTATGTCTGTACTTACGTATGAAGGATGAAATCTGGGAACAACCTCACTGGTGGCGCTAGTTCAGTCATTAGATATGCTTATACCAACAGTTCATCACCTGCCCTGTAAACTTTTTTACGACAGGATCCCAAGTAATAAGTTTTGGAGTTTTTATCATTATTCCTCTTTTCTGTTCTTTAGTTTCCTTTAATAAAAAAGTAGGAAATGAAGTCCCCGTAAATCGTAATGCTATTACGGTTTCCAGTCGTTGTGTGTGTGCGTAGTGCAACCACGCGTAAGGCTAACTCTAAGAATATATGTCGTGTCACTAATGTGTAACTTAGCACTTAGGTTACTATTCATTTGATTGCTAAAGTTTGATAATAATACCTGGTAATTTGAGGTGTATTTCGTCTATAATAGTGATTTATATTAATACATGCCTATATATAATTTTTATTATGTATATTTTGTGAAAAAAAAAAACCTTCTATTTTACATGCAATATAATTTCGTTCCATATCATTAAATTTATAAGCCAAATAATTTTTTTTTCAAACTCTAGCGTCTAGGAGGCAGCCACGTGGCTACTCCTCCTTTCTACATCTTTTCCTTTTATTAAATATAATTTAATCCATAGATTACCACTATTGATCTCAATATCTATAGATATATTGTTATGGACTTCAAATATATCTTTTCTTACCAATCCAACCATCTTTGATCTATGGACATTATGATATTGTCCATCACATAGCCACCTCTATAGATCTAGTTTGTTTAAAAATCATAATAATCAAGCTAAGATTCATATGACGGTATTTTCTAGAATAAGTTGCTTTTTTATGTATTTTTGTCATCCTCTACGTGCGATCATGTCTCCTCTTTTGTGAGATTTGTCACTCTCACTAGTTAGGTGAGTTTTGTTCACTTAGGAGAAAATTTAGTTTCTTTTATATAGGATACTGTGATACTTAAAAGAGATGTATCTATTTATTTAGTTAAGTTTTTATACCCCCAACTTTTCGAATGTTAGTTATTTTGTATCAATCAATTTGATTAATGTAATCTTTTTCTATTGAATAAAATTCATCTTCTAGCAAAAAAAAAAATAAAGAAAGAAAGAAAAAGAAACTTGAAGTTTTTGATAAATAATGAATTATACCAATTAACTTATATTCATAATCAAAACAAAGTTGTTATAAACTTTATTTCAACAAATGGACTTTACGGTATTGTTTAATCTGACTTTTAACATTTAGTTGTAAAACTTAAACTAAAACAAGTAACGTTTCTTAGAAGTCCAAAATATAATAGCTCCCAAAATTTGGGATTCTGCAAGTATATTAAGTTGATCGGTTTCGATATTATATACCACCTATATATAAAGCTTGATAAGGTCATTTACTTTAGATAATTCTGCTTTGATAGAACGTTTATATATGTTTGATGCACTCATAAATGATTTATGAGGTGCACACATAAATCATCTACATATTTGAGATATTATTTTCATGATAAATTATATTGACCGTCACTTTAGTTTTGAAAATTACACGACACCTCTTGTTCTAAAAAATGGGCAATTTCCTCCCGCTGGATTTGGAATTTCCCTTTTTTTTTTTTTTTTCTTTACATGTGCACGTAGTTATATTGCAAATGATCCAACGTACCATTACCGCGCAGTGGAAAAACTAACAAGAAATGAAAGGAATTAGACTTTAAGGAAACAATAAGAAAAGAAAAAACAAAGGAATTTAGGAATTTTCCTTCACCACCATACCCGGTCACCGCCAATAGTCAGATATCCAAAATTCAAAATAAGTACATAAATAAATAAAATGCAAATTCAAAACAGATATACAAATGCAGGACATCATGTTACATATACGAATAGTTTGATCGTCATCACTACCACTTACTGTCCGTGAGCGCTCATGGTGAAATCGAACTGCTCTGACATGGTTGAAGTGTCCACGAAGGCAATAGAAATCTATTTAGCTTGTAGTTGTAAACTTTAGGAAGGAAAGACTAAAGTTCCACGATATTAGCCACATAAGAATAGCCCAATTCCCACGAATCTCTGCTTCTTCGTCGACCCGTCTATATTGCCGTGAAAGGTTACTGTTTATGGAATGTAATTATTAGTATTAAATTATCTATTATATTAAAAGGGAAATCAACTATTTATATCTAACAATTTGGTATTTATAATTTTAACCATTAAATATATTGAAATGATAATTATAAAAAAAATTCAAAATACATCCCGCAAACTTTTACCAACTATTACTTACAAATCTTTTCAACTATATTATTACTATTTTCTATCATACTTATTTCTACGGTTATTATTATTTTATTTATCAATTATGACAGTTTTGATTTTATTAATATATATTATTGACTTTCTTCTATATTACAAAGTCCATACCTTTTTTTTATATATATTTTTTCTCATGCAATGCAAGTGCATTATCCATTAGTATTTATTGGAATCAAATAGTTTTTATTAGGCTTGAATTGTAGTTTCTTTTTTCTCTTTTTTTTTTTTACCTATTTTGTGTATATAAGTATGTACAATATTACATCAAATAAATGAAAAGAAATTAACCTTTCAAATGGTGTCAAAGTAGTAGATCCATCATATTTTGATTTTTTTTCTTCCTTTTCTCAATTACCTTTAATCTAATCGTCAAATTTATTGTAGATATTACAATACAAAATGTTAATTTGGATTTGTCATATAATGATCTATTATTCTTGTTAGGTTTTGATAATCCTAACAATGTGATTGCAAGCCTGATTTTTAATAGATCTAATTTTTCTAGTTGGAGTCATTTAATGAAAATGGTAATAGGGGCTAAAGCTAAATTAGGGTTTTTAGAGGGTACTTATGTGAAGCCTATTAATGGTGATGTTGATTGTCAAAGGAGATGTGTTGCAATGACATGATCCTATGTTGGATCTTAAATTCTATAATAAAGGATTTATTTGAAGGATTCTTATATATAATGTCAGCAAAACAACTTTGGGATGATATTATTAAGCATTTGGTAATTTGAACATACCATTACTTTATCAAATCCAACATGAGATTGTCAATTTTAAATGAGGCAATGATAATGTTACAACTTATTATAAGAAACTAAAGAGATTTTGAGATGAACTTGGTAGCCTTACTAGTTTACCTAAATGTAGCTGTGGTAATTGAAATTGTGGTGTTGTTGGAAAGATATTAGAGGGGGGGAGTAGAAATTGACTAATGCAGTTTCTTCTTGGATTGAATGATATGTTTGAAAGTGTGAGAAGTCATATCTTAAGCATGAATCCATCGCATTATGTAAGCAAGG
Source organism: Lumnitzera littorea (assembly GCA_024138015.1). Classification (NCBI taxonomy): domain Eukaryota; kingdom Viridiplantae; phylum Streptophyta; class Magnoliopsida; order Myrtales; family Combretaceae; genus Lumnitzera; species Lumnitzera littorea. Next base: position 30,209,301 of record JAMXBB010000012.1, read on the forward strand.
TATATTGCTTGGTTTTTCAAGTCATGAAACAAAAATAAGCTTCTAATAAGTACATAAAATGAAAAACAAGGAGCAAAATAATTTGCTCACATTGCAAAAGAAATGGGCATAACATAAATAATTGTTTTGAAATTGTGGGTTATCCTAAGTGGTATAAGAATCCAAAAAATAAAAAGAACTTGAATAGAAATTTTGTTGCTTAAGTTTAATTTGGTAACCACACACCATTAATTCATGTTGATCATGGTATGAACAGGTCAGTTACAACTTTATCAAAGAATGAGATCATCTATACGATTTGTAGTGATGTTTTGAGAATTTTGAATGGAAAGAAGCTATTAAAAGATGATATATCAATTGCTTTAGTAAATTATGCAGGTACTATTCCATATGCTTCTTCCTTGTGTTCAAACTTTTTGCAATCTTATGATAGCATAATAAGCAAATGGATTATAGGCATAGGAGCTTCAAACCACATAAAACATTTTCCTAATAATTTAACCTACAAACAAGTTTTCAAATATCCCATTTCCATAAAGCTACCAGATGGACATGTTGAAGTAGTCACTACAATGGGTAATGTTCAAATAAATGACCATGTAATTTTTACCAAAGTTCTTCTTATACTAGACTTTTGCCATAATATCCTTGCAATGAGTTATTTACTTGCATCCACACCAAATTTATGTACCATTTTTAATCTTAATTATTGCTTGTTTCAAGATTTAAGTTTTAAGAAACATGTGGCAAAAGATGATGTTGGATCTGAGCTATATGTGATATGCTCAAAGTCAAGTGTGTTCTACTTTAAATCAATTGTTATTCCTTAAGAGACAAGTTCTTGTGTTTTAGACTCTATTATACCCAACAATGCTTCTAATAAGTATTCTTCATTAGAATTATTGCATAATAGACTAGGGCATATTTCCTTTTTAACATGCAACATGTTCATGATTGTAACCATTTGAATTTGTCAAAATTTTCATTTAATGCATGTCAGATTGCAAAGTTTCATCGATTATTGTTTCATTTTAGTCCTTCTACTTTAGTTAATGTGTTTGATCTTATTCATATTGACCCTTAAGGACCCTATGATATACCATCCATATAAGGTACAAAATTTTTTCCACCATAGTTGATGATAAAAGTAAATACTTATGGACTTATCTCCTCGATTTAAATACCAAACAATTACCACCTTAACAAATTTCCCTTCATATGTGAAAAATCAATTTTTTGTTTACCTAAAAGCCATTAGAATTGATAATGGGAGTGAATTGATGTCTCTTGAATGCTATAATTTGTTTAGAACTCATGGCATAATTTACCAAAGAACTAATGTGTATGTACTACAACAAAATAGTGTAATTGAAAGGAAATATAAGCATCTGCTAGACATGGAAAGAGCACTTTGTTTTCATGCCAATATGCCAAAACACTTTTAGGGAGTATATGTCTTAGCAGCTATCTTCCTCATCAATAGAATGCCTATTCAATCCATAGAATGAAAAACTCCATATCAAATTTTGCTAAACAAACCATCATCATATAGAGAACTTAGAATCATTAGTTGTTTCTATTGTGCATCTACCATAGGACATGCTTGTGATGAATTTAATGCTAGAGTAAGAATGTGTTTATTTTTTATGTATCCTTAGGTAAAAAAGGGTACATATGATATTGATAGGTTAAAATATTAAAAGTATTACTATCTATCTATACTGAATAACATATAATATAAGATAATCAGTCTTTATAGGAAATTTTGCTATAGTAAAGCTAGCTTAGCTCTGTACTTAACAAACACAAACCCAAAAGCTTCCTACTGACCTTAAGCATGCCTCAACTAGGTATGACAAATAAATCCCCCTGCAAAAGAAGTCTATAGGTATGTACATTAGGAAGTTTAGTGAGTTATCCCTCAATCATATGGCAAATAAGATATTCAACAATTAAATTCAAACATATAAATGCATGAACAAGCAAAATACTACACAATATATATAACTAACTAGGTATTGCATGCAACTCAAATTTTATGTCTTTCGAAATTAGGGTTGGAGTATACACAACACCAATTAGATCTGGGTATCACACCTGAGCTTACAAAACTACAAAACTTTGTGTTTCATATTCAAAAAATTAAAATAGTTTGTTCATTTCTAGTTTTTAAAACTAAGTTTTAGGTAGAATTGTGAATGGGCCCCTGTAGTCTATACTTACCCTAAATGATTGGTGTCTCAAACGCTTAGTAATCTCGCAGGTCAAGATAAGATTATATTATATGAGTGTAACATAGTAAAACAATTTATCATAATTAATAATCAACCCTTACATAGCCTCGTTCTACCTCCATGTGATGTGACAACCAGAATTAGTATAATGTAATGCATGGATATACATGACCAAGTTTAATTTAATCAAGTCAAATATACTTAAGTTCAATTATTGTGTGATAAGCCAATATCACAAACAAATAATTTTATACAGATAACCTTAACGCAACAAATAATTCAATTTCATAAATTAATATATTTTCACGCAATAGATAATCATCAATCATATGCATACCCTGAACTCCATACATTAAGTCATTTATCAATAGAATTTAAAATCCACTAATTATAAACACAAATAAGTATAGAATCATTAAGAGTACTTGCTCGGCCATAATAGTAGTCAAATATCGTAATAGTCTATTGGAAGATCGATATTCTTGTTGGAATCACTTGACATTTAGGGAATATGAAAGGTAATGAATATTTAAGTAAAATAACTAAACTATTCATATATCTAGTAATAACTACCTAAATTAGTTATTTATTCATTTAAGATTCTCAATTTTAGCTTTTTCATCAGTCACGTGTAATTTTTTTATTTTAACTCTGATTTTTATGAACTTATAATCAATTTTTATTGTATTTGGACGTATCTTCACATAATGAGGTTCGTTTTAGATATTGTAACTTGCATTTTTCTTTATGGTCTTAAAATATTACGAATTTTATTATTTTGACCAAAATATTTGTAAATTATTATTTTAAGTCTTTCGTTATGCATTTAAGGTTTAATTAATATATAAATTTTATATTTTGAAATTTTCTTATTTGCAAGTCTATTTTATAATTATTTACTTATTTTACTAATTTAAGGTTAAATTCTTATTTAAATTACTTTTTTGATATATTTATAATTTTCTAATTAATTAATTATTTTACTATTATAATTATTTATGATTTTAATTATATGATCCAAGGTGTTGACGTAGCAACTCTTTGTTGTTCCACGTATCATTTTCTAAATTTTCTAATTTTTACATTTTTCTCAAATTTCATGATATTAATTAATATTTATACCTATATATCTATTATTATAATTTATTAAAATTTTGAAATTAATTTTATTTTTTCCCTTTATAATTACGGCCTCATATGTACATATATATTTATTATCATATTTAGGGACTAGGTATTTTTGTATATTTATACATGTATTATTTCGGCACATACATATATTTATACTTATACTATACTACTACTTTACATATATTTATACTTATACATATACTTTTATACCTATGTTTTTTTGTTCTTTTTACACATACTTATTTATACAACTTAGACTATACTTCACATATATGTGTTACAACTTAAATATATCAAGTATTATATGTATGTATACATACTATATACACATATCCATATATCTATTGATATGTACTCTATGTTTACATAGTTGATCCTAACATATATGTACATATAATCATATATATATATAATTAGACATATACATATATGAACAAATGTACAATGAAAATAACCACTTTATATGTAATTCAATACATGTACATGAAATTTTATTACAAGGATAGTAAAATACATATAATCCTTTTTTCTCATATCCTTAAAATACATATTACTAAAAAATACATATACAACATAAAGATTACATAACAAATGGGTATGACAAGAGGAATTAAATACATTATACATACTAAATAATCACTTCTTTTTGATGTCTTAAAGATTTGTAAATCAAGGACTCCTCTTCCTCCTCTTAGAATTTATGCAAAAATACTATTCAAATGTGTTATAAAACAAGATGCTAATTGGTGAATTAAGGAAAAGAAATAAGAAGAAGAAAGGACTAAAATAAAAGGGAAAGGGGATGGTTGGAGGGGTGAGAAAGTGTGTGCATGTGTTTTATCTTGTCTTTTGTAAAGTAAAATTAAAAAAATGATAAGAGGATGTGTAATATGCACATATAGCAAACCAAAAGTGAAGGAGAAAAAAAAAAGAAATAAAAGAAAAGAAAGAAAAAGGAAAAAGGAAAAAGGGGAAAGAAAAAAATGAAATAAAAAATGCTAGGTTAACCTTTCTAAATGTGTGTCTAATTTTTAAATCACATTTGAAATAATTCATAATGTAATTATGGAAAGAAATATAGAATATAAATTAATGTATACTCTTTAGTACATAAACATAGGATATGCAATATAATTAACTCTAAATAATTAATTCAATATAAAAATAATACATATATATGTAATTATGAAATTATAAATAATCACAAAATGATATTCATAATTTTATTAATTAAGTTGTTACTCTTTATGTTTACAAATATTTAGGGGTTATCTTTACTCGTTCATTGGTGATTTTACATGATTACGTGTGCTAATCAATAATTGTATCTAATTAGGGTTTTATTATATTTAAGGTAAATTTATACATTTTACAGGGTTATGTTTATGATTTTAAGGTTTTCATTAAATTCGAGCTCAATCTTTGATCTTTACGCATACATAGGATTTAGGGTTTTTATATACAATTAAGATTTCAATAAAAAATTTTAGAGTTTTTGTCATTCACATTATATTCAAGTTTATAGTTTAGTAAAGTTTTAACTTATTTGACCTTATCAACTCACAAAGTCATTTAGAGCACTCGGGTCTAAATTAGGGTTCAGACTAAAACTTTATAGAGTTTACGTCATTCTGCTCTTCAAATCAGTTTTATCCTCAAAACATGAAAGGCAGACCTGATTCTTCAAACAAATGTAGGTATCAACGCTTCACTTCATCTTCTACTTCATAGGTCACTAATTCTCACTCATGATTTCTCTATAACACTTTCACATACCGGATCTTTTTATTTCTTAATTGTTGATCTTATTGTCTGTAATCTTTACTAGATGTTCTTCATATGTCAAATTCTCTTCTAAGCTTACTGGCTTTAGCTTAACAATACGGTTAGGATTGGGAACATGTTTCCTCAAAATAAACACATGAAAGATATTATGGATTCTTAATAGATTAGTGGCAAGTAAAAACAATCAATTGCACATTCAACAAAGCATTCTTAGTAGATTAACTTTATGCCTACCACATTGTGTTCTTAGAACACAAAAACCAATATTTTACAACTAATCAAAGTAAAACACACTTCACCCTTACTATTAGGTGGCAAGTAAAAACAATCAATTGCACATTTGATAAAGCATTCCCGGTGGATTAAGTTTATGCCTATCACATTGTGTTCCTAGAACACAAAAATCAATATTTTAAGACTAATCAAAGTAAAACACATTTTACCCTTACTAATTAATGATAGCTTCCAAGGTACAAAGTTAACTCAAAGTCAAATAGATCAAATGAAAATTGGTTATATTTCATTCACTTCTTTAAGTGTATAAAAACCCTTTAATTACTTCTTAAGAACACTAAATTAGAAGAAAAGTACATTACATTCATTTTTCTCCTATATTTCTACTTCTTTTATTGAATCTCTTTAAGGACAACTTACTCATTACGTTTTCATTTTCATTTATTTTTCCTTTTTTTTTAAAGGAATGACTAAAGATTAATAGTTAAGTTAGACTTCATTCTTTTGAAGGCCAAAGCCTGCCCTTACTAATTTGGTTATAAAGATAAAGATTAGCAGCAAAGTCAGATTTCGCTCTTTTAAGGGACCAAACCCTACCCTTACTAATTTAATCTTTATATATCCTTATTGCAAAATTATAAAGATAAAAATTAGTAGCGGCGTTAGACTTCGCTCTTTTAAGGGACCAAAGCCCACCCTTACTAATTTAGTTCTTAAATATTTCAATTTACTTTATTTTGAAGAGATTCTCAAGAAGTATCAACAAGTGAATTACTTCATTTGCCCTTTTCATTCAATATAAAATGAAGCTCCAAAAGTAATTGAAAAGTAAATATACTACTTTGAAAGTTTAGAAACACAACTAATTAACTTTGAACTAAAGACTCTAATTCACTTGTAACCTCTAAATTCATTCATTAAATAACAAGTAACTTTGCTTTACTTAGATTTTTATCTCACAATATTGCTCATGTACACTAAGTCTACATGAAGTAGTTAGGCATAAAATTGAGAACTACTATGCCAAATTTACAATCTACTTAGTAAACTTACAACTTGAAAACAAATAACTTAAGTGGGAGACTTTTGATAAACAAAGTTTACCTTCCCCACACTTAGTGAAAGACATTATCCTCAATGTCTAAGGAAAGTAAACGTAGAAAGGGCATAGAAAAGAAACAACTAGAAATATGAAAAACAATAAACAACATGAACTGAACTTCCCTAAAATATGAAGTTTAACCATTTCATTGAGCCGTAACTCATCAGATAGTACATTCTTCAAACACCATGACAATTTGAATAACAAGAGAGACACTTAACCATTAAGATAAAACAAAAAGAAAATGCAACAAACACATAATATGAGACTCTCCATTAATAGTATATCTATGAGGTTGAGCTCTCCACCAAATAAGGATTCTAAAAATAATAAAATACAACAACAGAAAGGAAACTGTTTGGTCATTCTTAGCTTTCATCTCTTCATTGGAGCCATCTTCCTCCTCTTTGGATGACTCATCTTCACTCTGATTCACAACTCTTTGTCCTATTGCTTCTTACTGGGTTTCATGCGTTTCCTCTTCATCATCACTGTCTTCATCTTTTGACCCTTCCTCCTCATCACTAGAGTCTTCTTCTCCTGACTCTTTATCTCCGTCTTCTTCTTCTTGTTCTAGAGCATTTATTGGTAAGGGAACCAAAGGTTGACTAGGACCTATATCCTCCTGGGTTTAAGGACGAGAAAAACAAGAGAGAATGGCTACTCCTACTTTCATGGGAATGTTCTTCGAAAGCTTAACAATTCACTTATGAGTCTCTTTAATCTCAGCCACTTCAGTCTCCAATCTCTTAAAATTATCGATTGAGAAGCTTAATGTAGATGGTACAAAATCTAGAGCACTAAGGTCCTCGATGTCCAAGTTAGGATTAAAGACTCTTACAATACCCCATTGATTAAAAGGGGTTCTTGGAAGTGGTTCTGGGTCAGCGCAAAAGTTTCTTGGCCTATCACTAATAAGCCACAACCTCAAATTCTTGAAGATTCTCGTAATTATTCCTCCAACAAAAATATCCTTACTTTAGTCAAACATTTGCCAGTGAAGTCCAAATGTGGTTAGGATGCCTATATTCACTAGAATCCCCTTAAGTACATTGTATAAGGGTAGTAAGTCATGCTCCCCGATTGCCCCAAGGCTTTTATGCTTCCTATAAATTGTCTTAATAATAATATAGTAGAAGACTCGAGCACTAGTCTTCTTCAAAGTTGAAGCATTGGACTAACTTACCCTAAAACCATTCTCATTGGAGATTTCTCTCCAAAACTGATTCATTGAAGTTCCCCAAGGAAGACTCATTGGCAAATCAACAAACTCATCATCCTCAAGCTCAACCCGGGTATACAACTCCATTGCCTATGCAAAGGTTAACAAATTGAAGGTATGAGTTCATCCAAACGCAAAGAACTCTACCTCATTGTCCATTTTTTAGCCAATATACTCTTACTTGATGATAGGAAAGCCAAAGTTGTTTATTTGTAAGTCTTCTACTAAACCGTGAATAGCTTCAACCATGGCCCATTTCCTAATAATCTTTGTATGGCTATCTTTAAGCCGTATTCCCCCAACATATCCCAATTTATGATACAATGTCTCTTGATGATCTTCTTAGCAGCAAATTCCTTAAATCTCTCTTTCTGCTCCGCAGTCATACCAGCTGGTGCGGTGATTACCCTACTTGAACTTACTGTATTGGATCGTCTAGGAGGAGGAGAAGGAGAATGATCAACCCTCGGTCTTTTCTACTGAGAAGTTGTTGATTTTTTAGGTCCTATCTACAAACATCAATGTTAGTTCAAGAGAAACAAACTCATGTATAATTTAGACTAAGCAAAGCCATTCCAACTTCCTTCAACTTACAAATATAAAGCATCTATCAACTAATCATGATCAATCTTAACCTATATTCAAGTATGCATTACACAAGTAAATTTATAATGACTCAACTTGTAACATAAGCTTCAACTAAGGAGTTGTATCTCCTCTCAACTATACAGTACTTTAATTCATAACCTTAACACATAAACACAATACAATTCCTAATTAGCTTACAACACGTCAACATATAGAAAACCAACTATCAACACAATTTTACATAACACTTAATCACTATGACTAAACTGCATCACCAAATTAGGCTCAATATGCAAAAATCCCCAATTCCATAATTATCAATAGAAATTAGGACTTAAGCTTGATATACTAACTTCCGGCACAAAGTCATGTAAATTGAAGTCTAATTACTAAACAAACATAACTACTAGTACTATAGCAACACTTTTACAAAGTATAGTATACACATACATTTAAACCCTAAAGTTACATAAAAGAAATCACTGTAAATATACAAAAACTAAAGAAAAAGACGAAGATCATACCCTATAAAAGTGTTATTGTGATGCAAATGATTGTGCAAATGTGAGAATGGGTTAGAATAGGAGTTGATGTGAAGAAAATGGTGATGGATATTTTAAGGAAACTAGCATGGAGGGGATTATTACTAGTTAGAGTTTTAAAATGTGAGAAATGAGGAGAGAGAGAGGAAAATTTCTTATATAGTGGGGTAGTAAGGGCATGATCACGATTGTGACACAGGCAGTGATGCCTTTTTCGAGTTTAGTCACGAGCATAATGAGTCTTGTGATTAGCTTTGTACTCAAAATTTTTGAACTATCACGACCTATAACTTAAAATAGTCATGAGCGTAAACAAACCCATGACTAGAATTGTGGTTAAAAATACACACTTAACTCTTTTTGTCACGACTGTGATTGAAATGTGACATTTCAGAAGGAAGTGATCACAATCGTGATTGAATAGAAAAGTTCTTAGGGAAGTGATCACGATCGTGATGGACAAGTGGATCAGCCTTGTTAATTTATCACAACCATAATCGATCCCATGATAGATGCTGTGTTTAAAAAATTAAATACTTACCTTTATCATGACTAAGATGCGTATTAGCCTTCCATTCCCTATCTACGTCCCCACACTTTATGAAATTCTACCCTTCCCCTTTTTATCACCACGACTTCCACTCGATGTCTCTTTTCTTTCCTCATCAAACTATAACAAATAGACTTAAAACAACCTAAATACATAACAAGAACAACAATTAAGTAATTTAAACTCAACAAACTTTAAGTGCTTAAAACAAACACAATAAAATTTCTAGTCTGATCATAGGATACATACTTATTTTACATCTTAAGCTTGACATTTCCAAAGGCTTTCAACTTCATTCCTTGACTCAAGAAGTCTCAACTTCTCCTTGCCTTAAAGTTACAACTTAGACTTGGTCTCTTGGGTTTACCTTGGTATTACCCGGAAGAGATCTTGGAATCCTTTCTAAAAGTGCTTTTGCAATTTGACCAACTTGGTTTTCTAAGTTATGGATCGATGCCCCTTGATTTCTCAAAGTGGTTTCAGCGGCTTGGTAACGTGCTTCAGAAATCTTGATGTACTAGGCTAACATGTTCTCAATGGATAATGGCTTATTATGAGAAGAAGGCATTTGTCTTTAAAATCTAGGAGGTTGCATGTTGGAGTTTTGACCAATGTTGTTGCTCTATTTGAAACTAGGATGATTTCTCCAACTGAGATTGTATGTGTTATTGAAAGGATTATTTCTTGATTTGATCGGTTTCACCATGTAGTCAACCTGTCTACTTGATCAATATCTAATGAACTTACTAACTCAGAATCTAAAATTGTTAAAGCCTTATTTTGACCCATTGTGAGATTATCAAGCTTCCTTGTTAATACCTCCACCTTATGTGCTAGAGTGGAAGTAGCATCCAACTCATGTTTTCCCGCTGGCCTTCTTTCTCTTCCTCTTACAGATGACCATTGATAATGGTTATTGGCCATATCTTCAAATAATTAGATACATTGCTTCAGTGACTTATGATTTAGGCTTCCTCCAACAGCTGCATCAATGAACTGCTCGGTTGTATAGCTCAGACCATTGTAAAAGGTTTGAACTTAGTGCCAATTTAGAAGCCTATGATGAGGGCACTTCCTTAATAAATCCTTCCATATCTCTCATGCTTCATATAGAGTCTTTGAATCTTTCTAATCGAAAGAAGAGATATTTGCCCTTACCTTAGCTGTTCTTGAGGGTGGGTAGTATTTTCTTATGAATAGGTCAACCATCTCTTGCCAAGTATTGATGGAATTTCTTGGCATGGAGTTAAGCCACTGTTTTGCATTGGATCTTAATGAAAACAAGAATAGCCTTAGGCAGATAGCGTCCTCTAAAACACCACTTATCTTAAAGGTGTCACAAATCTCTAAGAATTGCTACAAATGGTTGTTGGGGTCTTCATCACTAAACCAATCAAACTAAGCATACTACTAGATCATTTGAATGATACTCACCTTGATCTCAAGTATTGACTTGAACTTTAGGCTAAGCAATGCTAATACTAGCTCATTCCAGGTTAGGCCCACAGTAATCTAACATTATCCTTGGAGCCACAAGTGGATTTACTCTTGGCTCATTTCTCACTTTTACTACATTCCAATTTCCATCAAAAGGTGGGTCTAAATTCAATGGTGGATCTCTTTGGATACCATCTTCTAGATTCAAGAAGTGGTTTTCTAATGGTGGCTCGATGTTTTGATTTTGATTATTCATTCTAGATGACTTGGATGACTCTAATTTGATTCTTAATGGTTCTTGTGCTCTTACTACCAAATGCTTACTTCTCACAATACTCTTAGACTTTCTTTAAGTTACTTCTGAGTGTTCTCTTGTGGTCAGGATTGAAGTCAGCTAGATTAGTCATGTTGCTCTTAGTCATAAACTACAAATCAGTAAATAAGTCTACATGAGCACAAAGATTTCAACTAAATTAATAACAAATAGAAAAGAAGACAAATGCTAGAAAAACGAGAATCCTAATTTTCCTATTGATGATGCCTATTTCCCAACAATGGTGTCAAAAACTTGATTGCCTATAATTAGAGCTACAGAGTCTTACAATTTAAATTCCTATATTTTATCCTTTACTTAGTTAAATAGGCAAGTGTACTCATCATTTGTTAGTATAGATAAGTATGAGATCGTCTCCATTAGAAAAATAATTTAAACACTAGTACCAATTGTTTTTCCTATTAACTAGTGACCAAATCATTTAATGAAGTAATTTAACTAATCTCTACAACTAAACTATATTAATTCTAATATTACACTAAAAAAAACATAACAAATAGAATTATAACACAAAAACAAGTTACAAAGCAAGTTTACTCCATCATATTAACATGACTTATGAACTATCCATCTTAATAATTACTCATTTGTAGGAATTCTCTACTCATAAGTATTCTTCTCAGAATTACTCAATTCTAATCCCGATTATGTTCCTTAGAATCTCTTCTCAAAGAATAGATAAGTCAAAATTGCATTAGAAAGTTACTAATCCTTAAATTCCATACAACATGCAGTAAACTTCCTAAAAGTATCTCTATTAGCAGGAGTAGTTCGTTTTAGTGACTTAGATCTATTTAGTGAAATCGTTTCTCAACATATTCCATTGAAATCTATTGCATGATTATGTCGTACACTACATTATTTTAACTTGTATGAAGTTCTAATCACCAAAAATTCGTAATTACTAAGAATAATAATAATTCACAATACATTCATGTTAAAATGACTTCATAAACCTTATTTTATCGCTCACACATGATAGAAACAGAAGAAATATAGAGAAATAAGAAATAGGAAGTAAAACATAATATAAAAGAAGAGAGAAGAATAAAACTCCCTTTTATTCACTTGAAGGATTCTAATACATAATATACAGATACTGGATTCTTCACAACTCTCTTGAAATTAGTGAAGAATGTTACACAAAAACTCTCGTTTCAGTATCATTACCTAAGAACACAAATAAGAAACTTAATGGTCTTGATTTTGATGATCTGTTGTCTTTCTTGAAGGTGTTTGTTCTAATGTAATTCTCTATCCTTTGTATAAAAGTTACAGTATATTTATACTTGACTCACAAAGGACTCGAAAATATATTGCTTCAAGACACCACTTAATGTTAAGGTATACTTTACGTACTGGTTCGTATGAAAAAGTTGAAGAAGAATAGTTGTATCCACTCCTATCGCACCAGTGACTCGGGGATTAATAATCTCAGAAAACAAGATTCTATAACAATCATGGCCATGATAGTAGACATGAACTCCTAGTCACTTCATTACAACTCATTACGCTTGTGGTTAAGGGTGTAATCACCCTTTTGCTATACAATTACGGCTATGATTAACAGGTGGATCATCAAAACTTCCTTAATCACGCCCATGATTGAAGGCGTGATTAGTGTTGGCTATTCCAATCCTTCATCATCACACCCGTGATTGAGTGAATTTCAATTCTATTTCAAGGTTTTCTTCTCCTCACAGTTGTAATTGCCTTAAAAGTCATTGTTTTTGTGTAAATTTCATCCATTTACTCATCATTCATTTGAAATCAATACATTATACAATTAAGTATCAAAACTTAAGAATTGAATCACAATTATGAATAATTTATGCCTAAATATGCCTTGAAAGTATAGAGTAATTCACTCTTATCAACAAGGTCAATCGATAAGCTAAATTCTTGACTCTTTCTAAGGTCTCAAATGGACCAATATATCTTAGATTCAATTTTCCTTGAGCTTTTACACAATGTACACTTTTGATTGGTCTCACTTTAAGGTACACATGATCTCTTACTTGAAATTCCAAATTCCTTCATTTTAAGTCAGCCCAACTCTTATGTCTATCCTAGGCTTCTTTCATTTTCTACTTCATGACCACAATCTTATCAGTTGCTTCCTATACCAAATTTGGTCTTATTGTAGCTTTTTGTATATCATCCCAAAAAAATGGAGATCGGCACTTTCATCCATGTAGAGCTTTACATGGTGGCATTTGAATAGTGGTGTAATAGTTGTTGTTGTAAGCAACCTTAATTAAAGGTAAATGAGTATCCTAACTCCCTTTGAATTCAATGGTGTATGCCCTTAGCATATCCTCTAAAGCTTGTATAATCCTTTCAGTTTGTCCATAAGTTTGAGGATGATATGCTATACTAAACTGCAAATTTGTTCCCATAACTTTTTGCAAACTTCCCCAAAACTTTAACATGAATCAAGGATCTTTATCTAATACGATTCCTATTGGTACACCATATAACCTCACTATCTCCTTTATATAAATTTAGGCTAACTCTTATAAGGAGAGGGTCATATTAATTGGTAAAAAGTGAGCTAACTTAGTGAGTTGATCAACAATCACCTGGATCGCATCAAAATTAGCAGTTATCCTTAGTAAACCACTTACAAAATCGATGGATATCTGATCCCATTTCCATTTGGGAATTAGTAGTGGTTGTAATAGCCTATCTAGTCGTTGATGTTTAGTTTTTACTCTTTGACAAGTTTCACACTTAAGCACAAAGTTAGCTACATCTTGCTTCCTTCCATTCCATTAGAAGTTTTTTTTTTTTTTTTTTTTCAAATCTTGATACATCTTTGTTCCTCTTGGGCCTACAGTATAACCTAACTAGTGAGCTTCATTGTAAATCTCCTTTTAGAGCTCTAAATTATTAGGTACACACAACTTGTCATTCTTACGAAGTGCTCCATGCTCATCTATTTTAAAATTAGTATACTTTCCACTTGCCATTTCTTCTTTGACTCAGGTCAAGATAGGGTCACTTTGCTGTACATTCAAAATTGTTTCTATTAATGTCAGCTCCATTACTAAGTTTGATAATTCTGTGTTTACTTCATGCCTTGAGAATTCTAAACTTAGCCTCTCAAATTCCTTAATTAACTCTTTCTAATAAGTGAGAAGAAATGCAACTTTAGCATAATTTTTTCTGCTTAACGTGTTAGCAACTGCATTTACTCTACCTAGACAGTAGTTAATTCCTAGGTCATAATCCTCGATCAACTCAAGCTATCTCCTTTGTCTCATATTCAATTCTTTCTAAGTGAATAAATATTTGAGACTTGTGATAAGTGAAAATCTCACATCTTTGCCCATACAAGTAATGTCGCCATAATTTCAATGCAAACACCACAGTTGTAAGCTCTAAATCATGTGTTGGGTAGTTCTATTCATGTGGTCTTAATTGTCTAGAAGCATAGGCAATCATCTTTCCGCCTTTCATAAGTACATAACCCAACCTATTCTTAGAAGCATCACTATATACTATAAAAGGCTCTTTGTTATTTGGTGATACAAGAATCGAGGTGAATACTAACTTCTTCTTTAGTTCCTGAAAAACTCTTTTCTTGCTTGTCACTTCACTCGAACTTTACATTCGTTTTTGTTAATTAAATGAGTAGCCTTGAAGTATTTGAAAAGTCCTTGACAATTTTTTTGTACTATCCAACTAAACCGAGAAAACTTTGGATTTTTGTTACCGTTTTTGACCTTTTCTAATCTACTATGGCCTTAATCTTGTCTGGACCAATAGATGTACCATCTCTGGTTATTATATGTCCAAGAAAAGATATCTCTTTCAACCAAAAATCACACTTGGACAATTTGACATATAGCTTGTGTTCTTGCAATGTCTGGAACATTGTTCTTAAATGTTCTTCGTACTATTCAAGTGTAGTAGAATATGCTAAAATATCATCAATGAACATAATTACACATTTGTCTAATAATGGTTAGAATACGTGATTCATTAAGTCCATAAATGCAGCAGGTCCATTCGTCAGACCAAAAGGCACCACAAGAAATTCATGGTTGCCATACCGTGTTTGAAAAGCTGTCTTTAGAATATCTTCTAACTTAATCCTCAACTAGTGATAACTTACAAGAAATTCATAGTTAGTATAAGTTCAAAATCTACAAAATCATCAACTTCTTCATATACTTCCAAGTCTTGACTAAAATAGTCTTCATAACTCTAATCACCCTCCAAATTATACACGTTGGCAATATTCACTGCACCTGGGCGTATATTTCCTACACTTGGTCCTTTAAAAGTTTTTTCAATAACAAGGCATCCAACAGTTGGGGGTGGCTTAGCAACTTGCATAGTAGTGGTTATGCACTGTGGGCAAGTAGTAAAGAAGTGCCTAACCTTATTACAAATGAAATAGGTAGTGGTATTTCTCTTAGGACAATCTATCACTCAGTGTAAGCTTTCACTATAAAAGAAATACTTGCCTTGCAATTGGGAAAAATCTTTAAGATAATATTTCCCTATGCATTTCCAATACTTAGCTGTCCTACCAGTCTTTTTCTGAAATGTTCTTTATGGTCTCACAAATTTTCTCACTTTGCTACTATTACTGCCACTTAGCCCCTCAAAAGGTCTCTTTCTAAATGCACTGACTTTACGCTTGCTAACTTCCTCACTTTGTCTTTTGACATTATCTAATACCCTTGCTTTCCCTACCATGTTAGCAAAGCTTCTTGGTTGAAATTTCAAGAGTATTCTTTTTATATTGGCATCAAATCTCCTGGAAAATATTTGCAGCTTCAATCGGCTATTGGTTTGATATTTTAGAGGCATAAATTGTAGCAATATGTTAAAGTCAGCTTCATACTACTCTATAGTCCACCTAATAATACTCGAAGTCCTTAGTAAGGGGTAACTCTCAATTAGGCTCAACCTATGGAATAGGAGTATCCAACTATACCCCTAACTCATCAAATCCTACTCTTTACCTTGGTCCACTGACCTCAACCGCTAATGGATGGTTAAACCACTGATTAATGCTAGCCTAAAAATCTACCATAGCTTTAGCATTATTCTAAGCAATGACCAAACATTGCTCTACTATGCGTAAATGATGGTTACTCTAGTAATGACTTAGCACAATCTAGAAATACCAGCTCATGTATATGATTAGTACTCTCCTCAGCCGTTAAGTAATAAACCATCTCTTCATCTGTCGACATGTCTCCTACTACATGAAGAGTCTAGTAGATCCATCGATCCTACCAGTATGGGCTCAGACCAACTCCCTAAGTAGCGAAGACCTTACACAACATGCACGGTTGACCTACTAAAGCTAAATCCACACATAATATCTGTAGGCACCATTGATAATCAACTAAGGTCTTACCCTCGCGAAGAAAAAAAAAAAAAAAAAAAAAGAAGCCCACTTGGCCCGTATATCAAAACTCAACCTCTGAATCGAAAAGGAAAATAATTACTTCCATTGTTGCACTATTATAACATTTAATAATTAGGTTTTTAAGGCTTAAATATTTAACCTGGTTCGACCTCTCTTAATCTCATTAGGTAGGTTGTTCTAGTGTTAAGAGTCAAGTTTTATTCATCATATTTAACATCATGCTTTGATACCACCTTTTTTGTCATGACCTGAAGGGTGATTTAATCGTAGCAGACATCGTATATTGTATAAAAAACCACAAATTGGTTACTCTTCCAATCAACAACCTTTCATATGACATATAATGCTACTACTATAACAAGTTACCCAAGAGTTATGCGGGGGTAGATAATATCACAACATAATTATATTAATATAAGATTTCATAAAGTGATTATAATACATATTAACAAATACGTTAAGTCTTTAAAGTAGTATTAAATAAGGTAAGATATTGAAAGTATTACTATCTATCTATATTGAATAACATATAATATAAGATAATAAGTCTATATTGGAGATTTTGCTATAGGAAAGCTTGCTCAGCTCTCTACTTAACATATACAAACCCAAAAGCTTCTCGCTAACCTCAAGCATGTCTCTGCTAGGTATGACAAATAAATCCTCTTACAAAAGAAGCCTATAAGGGTGTAAGCTAGGAAGCTTAATGAGTTATCCCTCAACCATACAGCAAATAAGATATTCAACAATTAAATTCAAATATATAAATGCACGAATAAGTAGAATATTGCACAAATACATATAAATGACTAAGTATTGTATGTAACTTAGATTAAACGCTTTCTAAAATTAGAGTTGAAGTATATCTGGTACCAATCAAATTTAGGTATCATACCTAAACTCACATAATTAGAAAACTTTGTGTTTCATATTCAAAAAAATAAAATAGTTTGTTCATTTCCAATTTTTAAAACTAAGTTTTAGGTAAGATTATGAGTAGGCCCCTAAAATTTATACTCACTTCTAAACGGAGATCTCTGGACTTGACCCTTAGCTAGGCAATTGGAATCTCAAACGCCTAGTAATCTCATAGGTCAAGATAAAGTTATATTGTATGAATGCAACGTCATAATACACTTTATCATAATTGATAATCAATCCTTACATGGCCTCTCGCTACCTCCATATAAGGTAACGGCCGAAATTAGTATAATGTAATGCATGGATATGCATGATCAAGTTTAATTTAATCAAGTCAAATATACTTATATCCAATTATTATGCGATAAGCCAATATCATAAACAACTAATTCTCTACAGATAACTATAATGCAATAACCAATTCAGTTTCATAAATTAAAGTATTTTCGTGCAATATACAATCATCAGTCACATACGTACCCCAAACTCCACACATTAAGTCATTTATCTGTAGAATTTAAAATCCATTAATTATAAATACAAATAAATATGGAATCATTAAAAGTACTCACTTGACCATAATAGCAATCGGGGATCGTAATAGTCCACTGGAAGATCGGTATTTATATCGAGATTACCTGACATTTAAGAAATATAAAAGGTAACGAGTATTTAAGTAAAATAACTAAACTATTCATATATATAGTAGTAACTACCTAAATTAGCTATTTATAAGATTCCCAATTTTAGCTTTTTCGTTAAGTATGTGTAACCTTTTTATTTTAACTTTGATTTTTATGAACTAATATTCTATTTTTATCATTTTCAAATATACTTTTACGTATCAAGGTCCATTTAAAATACTGTAACCTGTATTTTTCATTATGGTCTTAAAATATTGCGAATTTTATTATTTTGACCAAAATATTTGTAAATTATTATTTTAAGCCTTTCTTTATGCATTTAAGATTTAGTTAATATCTAAATATTGTATTTTTGAAATTTTATTATTTTCAAATCTATTTTATAATTATTTACTTATTTTACTATTTTAAGGTCAAATGCTTATTTAAATCGCTTTTTGTTATATTTATAATTTTCTAATTATTATTATTATTTATGATTCTAATTATATGATCCAAGGTATTGATGTGGCAACTCCTTGTTATTTTGCGTGTCATTTTCTAAATTTTCTAATTTTTACATTTTTTCTCAATTTTCTTGATATTAATTAATATTTATACTTATATATCTATTATTATATTTTATTAAATTTTTGAAATTAATTTTATTTTTCCCTTTATAGTCACGACCTTATATGTACATATATATATATTATATTATTTAGGGACTTAGTATTTTTGTATATTTATACATGTGTTATTTCACAATATATATATATTTATACTTATATATATACTTTTATACCTATGTTTTCTTGCTCTTTTTACACATACTTATTTATACAACTTAGACTATACTTCACAT
>JAMXBB010000012.1:30228436-30361623 GCA_024138015.1 Lumnitzera littorea
ACCAACATGATAACCTTTAGTACATAAATATGGGATATATAATATAATTAATTCTAAATAATTAATTCAATATAAAAATAGTACATATATGTGTAATTATGAAATTATAAATAATCACAAAATAATATTCATAATTTCATTAATTTTCTCAATTAAGTTGTTACCATTTATGTTTATAAATATTTGAGAGTTATCTTTACTTGTTCGTTGGTGATTTTATGCAATTATGCATGTTGATCAATAATTATATCCAATTAGGGTTTTGTTACATTTAGAGTAAATTTATACATTTTATAAGCTTATATTTATAGTTTCAGGGATTTCATCTAATTCGAGTTCAATCTCTGATATTTATGTATACATAAGATTTAGGGTTTTTGTACACTATTAAAGTTTCGATCAGAATGTTTAGGGTTTTTCACATTCGTATTATATTAAAGGTTATAATTTAGTAAAGTTTTAATTTATTTAGTCTTATCAACTCACAAAGTCATTTAGGGCAATCAAGTCCAAATTAGGATTTAGACCAAAACTTTATAGGGTTTACAACTTTTCCATAATAACTCTCTTCTCGATTAATGAAAAGATTACGTTGCTTCCTTAGCAAATGTGTTTACAATTCATAAGCCTCATAACTATCACAAGTGATAGGAATCAACCCCTCAAACCCATTACCTGAAGCTGAGTTAAAGGACTACAAGGACTTGCCCGGCATATATTAGCTTAAGAACCCTTTAAGCAAGAGAATTCCATCACCAACTTAAGATTACTTCATCTTACCTTACTTAAGTGCCAAGCTTTAATTGTGATCAAGGCAGTTCCTAAATTGATGAGCATTAGACTTCCTTCTAAGCTAAGCTATCCAATCACCCCACCTAAAGAGGCTTCTAACAACATTTAGTGTTTGAGCTATGACCTAATTTGGATCAAGTTGACCTAATCTTCTATTCTCTTTCCAACCTCCTTTGAGTTGACCTCAACTAATGTCAAATCATCAAAGATCTTACAACTGCAAGAACAGTTGAACGTATGCACATTTAGCTTGCTAACCACTATTTGACAAGTCCATTAACACAATATTCTAGGGGGATTCTTTTTCCTACATTATACTATATTTTGTCATTTTTGCCCCTTTTAGCATGTATTAGGAATCTTTTAGTATTTTAGCCATTTTATTTTTTTCTTTGTGCATATAACCCAAGAGGGGCTAATATGAAAACCTTATTTATTGTGTATGTGAACAATCATATCACTTTATTATTGAATACAAAAATTTATCCTTAGAGAGCACTTAGCTGTATCTTCTCTTTCCTTAACTCTCATCTATTTCTTTTAGCAAGAAGTAGTGGTGAATGACCCTAATCCTCACTTGTGTATCATGTCAAGTAGAGGTTAGGCCAAGCAAGATTAGTTACTGTATCATATTCAGTTGGTAGCTACTCAGGTTTTACTAAAACCCTTTTACTTTCCCTTATTTCAATTCGTTATGGTCTCTCTCTATATGTATGACCTTGAAAACACATCATCTTAGCTGGTATTAGAACACGGTTCCATGAGGGAGTATGTGAAATTGTAGTGAAGTTCTGTTTGTATTACTGTTAATAGTTGTTGTGTTCTTCTGTAGCCGCTGCAGTATTATTCTTAAGTGTATTAGAACTATGGTTGAGTTGTAGAAGTGGGTTTTGCAGTTGTAAGCTGTGGAGCAATGGTTTATAAGAGGTAAGTGTAGTAGCTTGTGTCATTCTATTATACTCTATTTTCCTACTATGAAAACAAAGCAAGTATGATTTCTATTCTACATTGCGTTGTACTAGATATTGAAGTGGTTGGAGTATGATAGTATAATTTTAGGTAATGAGTAGTAAATGGTTGTATGAGTAGTAGTTCTAAAATGTTGCTAAGTAATAGTGAGTAGTAGGGTTTTGTTGAGTTTTTGCTATTGAAGTTCTTCCTATTAAAGTAGTAACAAGTAGAGTTATGCAATGTCGGATTCGATATAAGGCATTATTAGTGACCCAACATATCAATAACACATCGGGATCAATAGATGATAAGCTTAATAGATTAATTGACCTTGTTGAGAGTCTAATCACAGCTATGTAAGCAAATAGGCAATAACCTTAAGGAGTGCTTAACGATGGCCGACCAGAAGAAATGCGAGATAGGAGATATGGCCATGTTGGCTAAGCTCATCACCAACCTAAACCATAGAGTTAGAGTAGTAGTAAATCAACCTGCTACATGAAGACTTCAAGTAAAGGAGATTGAAGAAGAAGATGAAGAAGTTGAAGAAAAAGTTTATGAAGAAGGAGAAGAGGATGGATGATATGATGAAGTAGGGGAACAAGGACACCAACCTCCTTGGGGACTTAAAAATGTTAAGGTCCAAATTTCGACCTTCACTGGAAGTGGTCATGCATATGAATACTTTGAATGGGAAGAGAAGGCTAAAAGAGTGTTTAATTGCTTTAAGTATGCTGAGGTTGATAAAGTTCAACTTACCACCCTTAAGTTCTTTAAGTACGCTGCTATGTGGTGGAAAAACTTAAATACGGCCAGAGCGAGGGATAGATGACAAGGAGTATACACATAAGATGATATGAAGAGGCTATTACAAGAAAGATTTACACTTGAAACCTATTTGCAAGATACTTTCACCAAGTTACAAGAACTTCGCTAAGGAAGCCAAGCTGTTGATGACTATGTCAAGGATTTTTAGATGTTGATGATTCAAGTTGACGAGGATGAGCTTGAAGCCTGCACTGTAACTAGGTTTATTTTAAGGCTTCGAGAATATTGTTGATGAACAGAGGTTTCATATATTGGAGGAAGCCATTAAAATAGCACAAAGGGTTGAGAAGCAAAGGAGAAATACCCCAATACAACTTGGTCCTAGCTTTTTGCAAACTCCTATTCCATTCAGAGTTACCCATAATGAGCTGAGGAGACCCTTCTAAGCAGAAGAGAAGAATGACCGACCTGATGATAGAGTAGCTTAGAAGACATATGAAAGAGGATAAGCTTCTAGTCGCAAAACGAGTGAGATTAAATGCTTCAACTGCTTAGTTATGGAGATATGGCTGTTGAGTGTCCTAACCAATGTGTTATGGTCCTTTAAGGTGACGATGTAGACAGTATAAATGATAGTGAACTTAATAAGGAAGATAAGGATGTTGGAAGAGTTGAAGTAGAGAATAAGGAGGAAACTTGTATCTATGCTGACCAAGGCAAGTGATGACTTTAGTGTTAAGACAAATATTAAACTCAATGTTGAGCTATGAAGAAGACTAAAGAGAGAATTTATTCCACACTAAGTATACTATCAAGGGACAAGTGTGCACGATAATAGTAGATAGAGGTAGTTATACTAATGTTGTTGCCCAATCCTTTGTATAGAAGTTAGGTTTTCTAACCTCTAAGCTCCTCTGACGTTGCTACATTTTTTTGCATGACAAAGGTACTTTGCATGTGACCTAACAAGTAACTGTACCATTCTGTATGGGAAACATGTATAGAGATGAAGTAGCATGCAATGTTGAATTCGTGGGAGCTTTACATATGCTATTAGGAAGTCCTTGGTTATTTGACTAACATGTCATACATGATAAATTCAAAAACAGCTATGCCTTTACAAAGGATGCTAAGAAGATTATATTGTAGCTTATGACACCTAATCAAGTAAACAAAACGCATAATTAGCTTACCAGAGCTAGTAAAAAGAAGGCCTTAGTGCTTAGTCGAAGAGAGTTCTAAGTTGCTGAAAAAGCTGAGGAGCTAATGTTTTTGTTTATTAGAAGGTTATTAGAGTTAAAAGACTTGGATGACATACCAAAAGAGGTTCAAAAATTAATATATAAGTTTTTCGACTTGTTCCCAAAGGAACTACCTAAAGGACTAACTCTAGTCTAAAGCATTAAGCATTGCATTGATTTATAGCCAAGCGTAACTCTACCAAATAGGCTTACTTACAAAACGAACCTTGAGCAAGCTGCCAAGTTAAAAAGATAAGTGAATGAGCTTATTGAGCGAGGCTATGTGAGAGAGAGCATGAGCCCTTATGTCATGCTTACTATGCTCATCCCAATGAAAGATGGTTCTTAGTGCATGTGCATTGATAGCCAAGCTATCAACCAAATTATTATCAAATATAGATACCCCATACTGAGGCTCAATAACATGTTAGATGAGCATCATGATGCTAAAGTGTTTTTGAAGATTGACTTGTAGAGTGGCTGCCATCAGATTTGCACCTGATGATGAATAGAAGACTATATTTAAGATAAGGCATGATCTCTACGAATACCATTTAGACTTACCAATGTGCCAAGCACTTTCATGAGGCTCATGAACCATGTAATGCGCCCTTTGGTAAAAAAATGTGTGGTTATGTACTTTGATGATATCCTAGTATATCCTAATTTGGCTAATCACCTAAAACATCTTTGAGTTGTTTTTGACATACTTCATTATGAGAAATTGTTTAGAAACTTGAAGGAATGTACATTTCATTAAAGTGAAGTTTTCTTTCTTGGATATGTGGTGTCTGAAGAAGGAATTTGAGTTAATGAAGGGAAGGTCTGAGTTGTCTTATAGTCATCTACAACTAATAATGTTACTGAAGTTAGAAGTTTTTATGCTCTTGCTTCTTTCTATAGGAGATTTATCAAGAACTTCAATACCATTGTAGCCCCTTTGATTGAGTTGACAAAGAAGGGTGATGGATTCCAATGGATCGACTGAGCTGAGAAGAGTTTTAAAGAGATTAAGGAGAAACTTACCACCATACCCTTCTTAGCTCTACCTAACTTTGAGTTGCCATTTGAGTTAGAATGTGATGTATTAGATATTAACATTGGAGTAGTTCTGATGCAAGAATGCTGGCTTATTGCTTACCATAGTGAGAAGCTTAATGGTGCTACTCTAAATTACTTTGCATATGAGAAAAAGTTATATACTCTTTTCAAAGCCCTTACAATATGGTAACATTACTTACTTCCTTAAGAGGTTGTCATTTACATGAACTATGAGTCCTTGAAACATTTGGGGAGCTAGAACAAACTTTCAAAAAGGTAAGTTAAATGATTGGAGTTTATGGAAGGACTCCAATATTATCAAGTATGAGAAAGGTAGTGCTAATGTGATTGCTGATGCTCTATTATGCTGGCATGTCTTACGACCATGCTAAAGACAAAGTTATTGGGATTTTTCCTTATTTTCGAGCAATATGCTCGGGACCCATACTTTGATCCTATACTTGAAACATATCAAGATGGAATTACTATTAGAGGATACTACTTAAAGGATGAATATCTGTTTAAGGAGAGGAGACTATGTATACCTAATTGTTCAACATACAAGCTGTTGGTTTGGGAAGTTGATAGTGGTAGTTTATCCAATCATTTTGGTGAGACAAAATATATTGATCTATTGAGAGAAAATTTTTACTAACCTGGTATGGTTAAGGATGTCCACAAGGTCATTAGTAGTTGTGATGTACGCAGAAGAGCAAAAGAGAGAAATGAGCTATATGGAGAATACATACCCTTACCCATGCCAACCTTACCTTGGGCTAACCTTAGCACGAATTTCGTCTTAAGGTTGCCTTGGACATCTAGAGGGAATAACTTAATCCTTGTAGTTGTGGATCGATTAAGCAAAGTAACATACTTCTTTCCATGTGACTAAACTAACAATACTTTATATATTGTTAATTTGTTTTTGCGGGAAATTGTTCACTTACATAGAGTTTCGAAGTTCATTATTTTATATCAAGATACTAAGTTCCTAAGCTACTTTAGGAAGACCTTATGAAAGAGACTTTTCACCAAACTTATGTTCAGTTCAAGTAGCCACCCTTAGACTGATGGCTAAACTGAAGTGGTGAATTGGACATTAGGAACTTTGCTCCAAGCTGTAGTTAGGAAGAATTCAAATGATTGGGATATGTGCTTACCTATTATGGAGTTTACTTATAATTGAACTGTCTATAGTACTACTAGAAAGAATCCCTTTGAGATCATTTATGGCTTCAACCCAACTATCCCATTAGACATGATCAGTACCCATGTAGCTCCTAAAGAAAGCAAGTAAGGAGTTGACTAGGCTCATGAACTGAATAAACTGCACCAGTAAGTGACTAAGGAGATTTCTAAGTTCAATAAATGATAATAAGAGATAGATAATCATGGTTTCCAAGCTATTTCATTCAACCCTGACCACTTAGTTTAGATATACCTTAACTGAGAGAGGTTTCCCCATATCAAGAATAACAAGTTATCACCTAGATCTAGTGGTCCATTCAAGGTCTTAAAGAAGGTCAACTGTAACTCTTGCTAAATTAAGCTACTTGAGGACTATGGTGTCTCTTCTACTTTCAACGTATCCAACTTGATTCCTACCATCCAAATGATGCTAAAGTAGGTCCAACTAATGAAGTCCCTACAGATTTGAAGCCAAATCTTTTCAACCTCCAAGAAGATGATAGGAATCAATCCCTTGGATCAATTACCTGAAGTCAAGCTAGAAGACTATAAGGACTTACTTGATCTATACTAGCTCAAGAACCCTTCAAGGAAGAGGATTCCATCACCAACTTTGAATTACTTCATCTTATCCTACCTAAGTGCCGAGCTCTAACTGTAATCAAGATAGTTCCTGAACTGATAAGCACTAGGCTATCCCATCACTCGACTTGAAGAGGCCTGTGACAACACCCAGTGCTTGAGCTTTGACCTAATCCAAATCAAATCACATAGTCTTCTATTCTCTTTCCAACCCCCTCCAAGCTAACCTCAACTAGTATCAAACCATCAAAGATCTTACAACTGCAGGAACAACCAAACATATATACATTTAACTCACCAACCACTACTTGACACATGCCTACTACTACCACATTTTAGAATGATTCTTTTTTTGTTCATTGTACTATATTTTGTCATTTTGCCCCTTTTACCATGTACTAGGAATCTTTTAGTATTTCACCCATTTTGGTCTTTTCTTTGTACGTGTAACCCTAAAGGTTCTACTATAAAAACCCCATTTATTTTGTACATAGACAATCATATCACTTCATTATTAAATATAGAAACTTATCCTTGGAGAGCACTTAGCCATGTCTTCTCTTTCCTTGACTCTTATTTATTTCATTTCATAAGAAGTAGTGGCGAGTGACCCTAATCCTTACTTGTATGTGATATCAAGTAAAGGTTCAGCCAAGTAGAATTAGTTGGTGTGTCATATCCAATTACTAGCTACTTGGGTTTAGCTAAAACCTTTTTTTTTTTTTTCCTTTGTTTCAATTTCTTTAGTATCCTTTTATGTGTACGACCCTAAAGACACATCAAAGAGGCTATAAAGGAACTTAGGTGGATTAAAGCCATGGAAAAGGAGTTGTTGGCATTGGAGTCAAATAGCACTTGGGAGTTGACATCTTTACCTCTACGTAAAAAGTCAATAAGATGTAAATGTGTATATAAGATAAAATGCAAAGCTAATAGGTCAATATAGCAAATCATGGCAGGAGTTGTAGCTAAAGGCTATATTCAAGTAAAAGGTTTGGACTATACTTTCGCTTTTCCCCTAGTTGCCAAATTAGCTATAATGTGGATCTTATTAGTTACTACTATTAAAAATTTGATCATTCATCAACTAGATGTGAATAATGTTTTTCTTCATGGATATATTGATGAGGATATATATATACATATATATAAATACATATATCTCTCTCCACCTAAGGGCTACACTTAAGCATCAAAAGGATAATTATGTAAACTTTTTAGTTCACTTTACGGATTGAAACAAGCCTTCTGTCAATGGAACAAAATGTTCACAAGATGTATTGTTTCTTTGGGCTTCACTCAATCAAAAAGTGACTATTCACTTTTCATTTGAGTCAATGATGACAAGTTTTTAGCTACTCTTGCATATGTTGATGATGTGTTGATTACAAGCATTAATGCTATTGCAATTATTGATAAATCATCAATTAGACCAAGCTTTTACCATAAAAACTAAGGTGACATCTATTTTCTTTTTGAGACTTGAAATTTGTAGAACTTCCATTGGTTTTATGATAAATCAAAGGAAGTTTTTACTTAATATGCTTCAAGAGGTGGGGTTGATAGGAGCAAAACCCACTAAAGTGCTAATTTCTCAAAATTTACATCCTGATAATGAACTGGGAGACTTGTAACATCAATTTATAGGCGCATTATTAGGGGATTATTATGCTTAACAATCATTCACCTAGATATATCTAATGTGGCTCAATAGTTAAGCCAATATGTGGCTCAATCTTACATGTCTCATTTCCATGCAACTATGCATGTTCTTAAATACTTGAAGGGCATAATCAGTAAACGATTGTCTTAATCATCTACTAGTTCTTTATCATTAGTTGGTTATACATATGCAAATTAAGGGTCTTGTAGAGTGGATTGAAAGTCTTTATATGACTATTATATGTTCTTGGGGACTTCCTTAATTTCTTAGAAGACTAAAAAGTAAATTATAATTTCTACATCTTTAGCGGAAATCGAATATAGAAGTATTGCATTTGCTACCAAGGAAATGCTTGCTTTCAATTTCTTACGTATTTAAAGATATACATATCCATGTCCCATTGCCTATTCTTTTGTTCTCTAATAGTAGGTCTACTTAGATTATTCCAAATAATCTTTGCTTACATGGCAGGACTAAACATAAGCATGTTCACTTTATTGAATTGCAATTACATGTAAATAATGAATTGGGATTGCTTGCTTAGAACATTGAGTCAAGATTAAAAAAAAAAAAAAGTACTATCATCGCCCCCTCCATTACACACTACATAACATCATCACAAACCTACAATCATTATTCACCACCTACCACTGTTACCACCTCCACCGTCACCTATCATCTTCAACAACCTATTGAGGTCACCTACCACCACCACACCATACAATTGTTATTGTACACCACTACCATATAATGAAGAAGATGACAATGATGTTTGAGTCATGGGTTTCAATAGATATGCATAGGTTAAAATCACTATCAAACATAATCAAGGAGACAATGATGATGATGTTGTAGTTAAGCTTTCACCGCCAAATAAAGCAACCTAAACCACCAACTTCACTAAATTGGACCCCTACTTCCTTCTTAGGCAAGCACCTACAATATTACATATAACTAGATCTAGACTGCCTCACAACACCACACCAACCTATACACATGAATCATACCTAGATCTAATCTGTTAATGAGTACCTATAAGCATGGAGTCTTGAAATGATACACAATGATCTGGAACACTACAACACCAGAGAGTAACAATGTTTTCTTGCTACCTTCTTAACTTTTTTTCTCTAACACCAGTGGTGGAAAAACTCAAAACATAGGAAAAAGGACATGACAAATAAGGACAGACTTAAAAAAGATAGTAGAAAAGAAAAAGCATGAAGCAAAATATAGAAGAAAAGGGACATGAGTAGGCTAAATAAAGAAAACTTACGCCAGATGAAAGAAACCTCAACATGAAAAATGGTGATGAGGAATTTGAAAGCAATATACCCTCGCCATATGCTATAGATTTGATTAAAAGTCTGAGTTGAAATCAGTCTTACTTTTAGTATGGGGAGCCTAATACTCTGTACTGGTTGATTTCCAATAATTTGATATGCATGTATGTGTAGAAGAGAAGTGAAAAGATAAAAGTAAAACTAGAATTTTAGTTGTATTATACATTAATTCCTTGAATGCTTTTCTTTTTTCCTAAATGAACAATGTAATAGGCATTATGAGCTTATTCCATTCCCTAAGAATGATTATTCCATTACATGTCAATTCCATATGGTGTAGTGAATGGGCCAATAAAAGTTGACATACATTGTCAAAGATAATATTACGTTTGGGTTTCTTTGCATTCACTATGTTCCTTCCATTCAACAATTTGTTGACATGATGACAAAGGCAATCTCTAAATCTACCTTATCTATGTTTTCTTCCAAGTTAAGATTAGTAGACTAAGGGGTGATGGCAAAAGGGGGGGGGGGGGGAATCATATTTATTAGATTTAAATAGTCTTTATTAGGTTTGAATTGTATTTTTTTTTTCCATATCTTTTCTTTCTTATTTTGTGTATATAATTTTGTACAATATTACATCAATGAATGAGAAGAAATTAACCTTTTACACACTCACTCTCTCTTTAAGTCAAACTCGAGTTCATATGGGAGATGGATTGTTGTGTACTACAAAAAGGGGTGTGGGAGGGAGGGAGGGAGGAAGAGAGGTATAGTTGGTTTGACATTTTGTCAAGAAACTATTAGGATTAATCAAATATGGATGACCTAATATAAAGTTGCAACTATGTTTGTAATACTAACCAATCAACTTTCTAGTATAACTATTTAGTTTCTAATAACTCATGATACTAGCTATTATGAATAATACCACAATCAATTGATTTAAAGTTTAAGCTTATAATTATATATGTGTTGTGCATTACAATATCTATTACTTAACACTCCCCCTCATTTGTAAGCTGAACTTTGACTGAGGCCCTTTAAATTAAAGATCGAATTACATTAGAGTGAAACGACAAAACACGATTGCAAAACAACAGGTCATGATTTGAACCTAAGATCTCTTGCTTTGAACCAACAATTCTCCAAGATAATGCCTCCATCATAGCCTATACCACAATTGAGACCCATTAAGATCTTCATTTCAAATGTCTCGATTTATATTAGTTACATGTTCGCTATAATAACAACCCATATATTCAAAATGGTCATTTGTCTTATCACCTAACTACTAAACATTTCATCTCGACCACTCATCCTACAAAATCAAATCCACGATTCACCCATATGGATTGATAAGGCTAGGAAAGAAAACCAAACAAACTGAATAGAAACCTAAGTTAGGTTCAAATTGTTTTGTTAGATTCAAAAAAATTATGAACCAATCTGAACCAAAACAGTTTTACGGCTAGAAAAATTATGAATAGATTGAATAGTGAAAAGTGAAAAAAAAAAAAAGTTGCGGTAATCATTATGCTAATTGTGAAAATTTGGTAATAGTTTCCTTATTTAACTTGTTCTATCTATATGCATTTTCACCTCTATTGAAGAATATGAATGAATAATGTGAAACTATATATTCCAAATATTTTACTTACATTTATTAGATTTTGGAAATAAGTGAAAAATGAATTTCTTTTAATTTTTTAGCATTGATTTGGATATTACCTAACTTTTAAAGTACTAATTAAATCATAGTAGGATTTAATAGTTGCTTCAATGTATAGTGCCTTGATGGATTGTGTAAGATGTGAAAAATATTGCTTTTGAGAAACTTTTAGGTTCTGGGTCTCATAACTACATTGAAAAAATATGTATTTTTTCTGTTGATGGTTAAAGAAAAAAAAAAAAAAACTTGCTTTAAGACATGAGCATTTCTCTTAAACATTTTGAGATTCTTGATTCGAATCATAAGGTAAACCTAACCAAACTATTTTCTTTCTCTCTCTCTCTTTTTTTTTTTTCAGGTTTGAAAAAATTATGAACCTAATGTAACGTTAGGTTCAAATTTTAAAAAGAATCAAATTATAACATTAGGTTCAAATTTTAAAACTATCGCGTTATATAAAAATTAGTACATGAATGAATAATTTAATGATCTAGATCACAATAGAGAAAGTGACACGTGTAAAATTTATTAAATTATATCAAGTTAAAATCTTGGTTAGAAGATGAATTTAAGATTGAAATTTGTTATAAAAAAACGAGTAGAAGTTTGTAGAAGCATGATATTTTCATTCTAAGGCAAGTTGGTAGTTTACCTTGATAAAAAGAAAATAAGAAGGGGTCCAATTTGGAGGAAAAGGAAAACATAAGAATAAGAATATTTAAATCCCTATCAAAACTGTAACATATAATGTAATTAAAAGTGAAAACTGCGCTTTATGTACCTGTATTTTTACATATTTTTACTTTGCATACCATTATTGTGTTCTAATTTATCTTTATGTATAAATATCAATTAATAGATTTATGTCAGCTTTTATTGGTTCATAAATAATTAATTTGATAAAATAATATTCTTATTATTCGAGGATATTAATGCACCATACTTCCGTTGAACTTTAGCATAGGAGGAAAGGGAACTTTGATGTAAATTCAACCTGTAGATACACGAGTCTTTTATCTTTACTGATCACGAGAAAAATGAGTGAGAGAGCCATTGCCATTAACATGCGAAAAACAGAAAATGATCGTGTTTCTCGTCAATCCGACAATCATTAGCATAGTTCAGGATAAATATTGACTTTGCAGAGCAACTTTTTCAATTATGTTTGACAATATCGCAAACAGCATAGCATTAATGCTGGATTTTAAGAAAACATGTTGTAGTCTACATCATGAGGCACTTTTTCCGCGTAAGGTGCGCTTGTCATATTTTAAACTTGTATGTTCAAGATGGACTCCATGCTCTAGAATTTTAAATTAACCCCATAAATCAGTTACTAATTATATGTCTGATCATCTCTTCATAAAAGTTTTGCTAAAATTTTACCCAACTCGTGTAGTCCAGAAACAAATAGTAGATTCTATTTTCGAACAAAAATAGTTAATTATGAGCTTTTCAATGATATAAGGTTTTGCTAAAATTGAACATCAAATGCAAAAGTATGCATCACTGAAACTATTCAATTTAAATATTTTTTTTTAAATTATTAAAACTAGTGAATGACATCCAATAATATATGTTAGTAAAATCAAAATTATAATAAATTTTGTAAAGAAAAAGTCCTTACTACAATAGCAAATATTAATAAAAAAAATATTGTAATGAATTTCAAATAATAACAAAATTGAGCAATTAAAATAATAGATAAATAAAATAATAGCAACCATAAAAATAAATATGATGGAAAATAGTAACTATATAGTTAAAAAGATTTATAAGTAATGGACAATAGTTGAAAAGTTATTAGGATGTATTTGAATTTTTTGGGTAACTATCATATAAATATATTTAATTGTTAATATCGGGTTGTTAGCTATTGATAATTAAAAAATAATTCTTCATTTAATATAATAGATAATACATCAACTAAAAGAATCAAAATTTAATATTTAATAAATTAATTAGTGAATGGACAGTAAAATGCATCAAAACTAAAATACAAATGTTAGAATGCAATTAAAACTAAACTATATGATAGATTATCATAACTAACTACTAATTTATCTTTGTTTACTAGCTTTTGTAGGTCAAGAAGTTTATGTCAGATGCCAAGTCATTCATTTACGTCAACAATATATAACAGTTATATTTAGCTGTATTTTGTTAGTTAGTTAGGTTAGGTGTGTATATATACTGTTACTTTCTTTGTATAGGGTATGAGATTTATTTTTGATCAAAACACTCAATCTTTACATTTTCAAATCGTCTTCTATCCTTTTGCCATTATTTCTCTGTTTTCTTTATCGAATACTTGTTTTTACTCAAATTGAACATGGTATTAGAGCAGGTTCAAGGTTGATCTGCAAGGATTTTGAAGCAGTTTCCAATTAAAGCTACTACATTGAAATTCATCATGAATAATCAAATCATTGAGGCAGTGATGAATGATTTGTATTACCTTTCAGAATCGGATAATCTAGGTATGTCCATTGGAAACATTCTCTTCAATGGGATGAATTACATTTCATAGAGCAAGTAAGTAAGATTAGGTTTAGGAGCTAAGGTGAAATCTGGTTTTGTCGATAGATCAATTGCAAAATTGGAGGAAAACTCACCTAATCTTATAAAATAGAATAGATGTGATTATATGATTAGGTCATGGATATTGAATTCAATTATAGTTGAAATGGCACAAAATTTTCTTTACACTACTTCCGCTCATGAGTTGTAGTAGGAAGTGAAGGAACAATATGGAATTACTAATAGACCTTTAGTTTTTCAAATTCAATATAAAATTACAAACTTGAGACAAAACAATCAATTAGTTAGTTCATATTTTAACAAGCTTAAGAGATGTGGCATAAATTACAAAAATTACGCTCATTTCATGTTTGTGATTACGGAAGATTATATTACTGTACTTGTGGTTTTAAAGATGAAGTGCTAGAATATGAATCTCATGATAAGCTCATTCAATTTCTGATAGGGCTTAATGACGCCTATGATGGAATTTGCAATCGGATTCTTTCTACTGAATCATTACTGACTTTAAATCATGCATGTTATCTTATGCAACAAATTGAAAAGCAACAACAAGTGTTAGGTATACTTAGTTTAGAGTTTGAAGTTATTGCATATGCTTCCAACGAATTTGGTTCTTATTCTAATGTTAAAGCAGGTTCTAAGACGTCCTTTGATAAAAGAAAGTCTAAGAAAGGTCTTTACTATAAGTACTGTAACTATGAGGGTCATTTAATTAATTCTTGCTTACAATTGGTTAGATATTCAGACTAGTATAAAGGTAAGAAGGTTTTTGCAAAGGATAAACAAATTTCATTAAGCAATACTTGCAAAAGTGTGTTTGATACTTTGCATGAGTGATCCGAGAATGCTGTTATGCATGATCTTTCTCATAGGCAATTTGATAAGCAAATGGTTCAAGATATATGTGAGTAGATGTATAAAGTGTTCAAATCTAAAGAGGATTTTACTCCTACAATTATAACCATGGCTTAAGCAGGTAGTATAACTTTACCACTGAATATTGCACATTCTAATACATTGCATGCAAATACTCTTGTTTGAATAGTAGATACTAGTGCATCTAATCATATCACTTTAGTCCTTAATATTCTTTTTGATGTTGAAATTTTATCTACACCTATTGTTTTCAAACTACCTAATAGATCTATTCTTCATGCTAAAAAAGGCAGGATTAGTCTATCTTACAAACATACTCACTGTTAGTTATGTACTTTATGTTCCAGAATTTAAGTGCAACTTGTTATCTATTCAAAGATTAATAAGTGAATCCTCATTATATGCAATCTTTAACAAAAGCTGTTGTATTTTTCAAGACCTTTCATCTCATAAGGTGTTGGTTACAGCCGAAGCTATGAATGGGTTGTATTTACTTAAAACTAATAGGGTTGTTTCTTCCAGTTGTAAGATAGGTTGTTTTCTAGCTAAAACATCAAATTTTCACAATAAGGATGTTTACTTAATTCATAATAGGTTAGGACATACTTCCATTTCTAAACTGCAACATCTAGAATTCTGTAAACATTTGGATTTTTAGAATTTTCATTGTTTCATATGTCAGCAATCAAAACTTCATAGCTTTCCTTTTCAACCAAGTGTTAACAAGGCATCTTGTGTTTTTAAGTTGTTACACATAGATGTTTTGGGTCCTAATCATGTATCTTCTTTATGTGGTGCCAATTACTTTGTCACAATTGTTGATGACTTCTCTAGAACTACATGGATACGTTTGTTGCACCATAAATTTCAAGTATATGCCATCTTAGATAGATTCTTTTAATATGTATATAATCATTTCAATACTACACCTAAGATGGTTAGAACAGATAATGGAAGAGAGTTCATATCAAAACAATGTAAAGAATTGTTTCACTCTTATGGGATAATTCACCAACATACTATCCCTATTCACCTTAGCAAAATGGAAGGGTTGAAAGAAAACATCAATAACTTGATATTGCAAGGGCTATTAAATTGTTTGCCAACTTACCTAAACATTTTTGGGGTGAATATGTTCTTATTACCACTTTCCTTATTAACATCATGCCCATGTCAGTTCTTAATTGGAAAGTCCTTATGAAATGTTGTTTAATAAGGTGCCTGATTATGGTCAACTTAGAGTGATGGGATGTTTATGTTTTGCTATTGATCTTTCACCAAAAAGGGATAAATTTGATCCCAAAGTAAGAAAATTTAAGTAAGCCAAGATTTTTTTTTTTTTAAGTGAATCTCCTTTTAGGATAGCTGATTATGATCAATATCAATCTTCTCAAACCATTGTTCAACATTACAATCATGTTTTGTTTGAGTCTTTACCAAGCTCTACAGATAGTGCTATTATGTCCTTCAATCCTATTGACCACCTGAATGATAGCATTACTTCTACTCTAGGTCATTAGCCTTCATCTATTCAAAGATCAACTCAACTTAAGCTTGCTCCATCATGGCTTACGGCTTTTGTTTCTGCTGTTCAATCTCATTAGTCTATTGATTCTCTTGATTCTAGCTATGTTTCTTGTACTACTTATCCTCTTCTCAATTCTAATAACTTTTTTCATTTTCCCAAAGAATATGTGGTTTCATTTTCTAACATGTTGGCTATTAAAGAGTCGTTCTATTACTCTCTAGCAGTTAAACATCAAGAGTGGTTAGATACTATGGAAGTTGAATTGAATGCACTTGAGAGCAATGATACTTAGGAACTCACTCAATTACCATCTAACAGGAAACCTGTAGGTTGTAAATGGATTTATAAGGTTAAATGTGGGCCCAATAGGAGTATTGAGAGATATAAGGCTTGAATGGTGGCTAAATGCTATACTTAAGTTGAAGGTGAGGACTTTAATGATACTTTTTCGCCTGTAGCAAAGTTAAGTAATATGCACATCTTCATTGCTATGGTAATTACTAAAAATTAGCCTTTACATCAAATTGATGTAAATAATGCATTCTTGCATGGATTTTTAGATGACATTTACATGTTACCTCCCAAAGGCTATACAAAAGTAAAATCCAATCAAGTGTGCAAGCTTAAAAGGTTTGTGTATAGTTTAAAATAGGCCTCTAGACAATAGAACTTGAAAATCTCAAGCTTTTTACTTTCACTTAGGTTTAAACAGTCCAAACATGATACTTCTCTCTTTACTCTTCATCGTGATTCTAATTTCGTTGCCCTATTGCCTTATGTAGATGACATTCTTATCATAAGGTCTAATGCCTCTTTTATTTTTTTGTATTAAAACTTAGTTGCATAGTACATTTACAATTAAAGATTTAGGTCTTGCAAGATACTTCTTAGAACTTGAGTTATGTCAAACAAACCAAGGGTGCTTCATCAATCAACATAAGTTAATGCTTGATGTTCTTACTAAGACAAGTTTTGACTGCTTGTAAGTCTACATCTACTCCTCTTCCTGTTGGTTTAAAATTAGACAATCATCAAGGTGACAGTAATCCTACATCTTTCTATAAGATAGTGGGACGTTTATCTTATCTTTCGTTTACTAGACCTAATATCAATTTTATAGTGCACTATTTGAGCAGATTCTTGTCCAAGCCATGCATTCCTTATCTCCATGCTGCAACAAATGTGCTTTGATATCTTAAAGGGACTCTTTCTTATAGTTTGTTTTATTCCTCATCTAATGATTTACGTCTTCATGCTTTTTTTAAATTCTAATTGGGCTATAGGTCTTATTGATTGTAAGTTAGTTAGTGGCTTTTGTATTTTCCTTGGTTTAGCTTTAGTATCTTGTAAAACAAAGAAACAACCTATGGTCTCATCCTCTTCAACAGAAGTTGAGTATCAAAGCTTTGTTGCTACAATCAAGGAAGTACTTTGGACCTCATATATTCTTCGAGACCTTCATGTCTTAGTAAATCTGCCTATATCCTTGCAATATTATAACAAATCCACAATTTTGATTGCTATAAATCCTTGCCATTATGCTAGGACTCAGCATATTGATATAAACATACACTTTGTGCATGACCATATCAACTTTGGTTTCTTTACTACCACTTATGTTCCAATCCAATTGCAACTTGTTGATATCTTTACCAAAGCTTTACTTGAGCCGTGGTTACTATTTCTCAAATCCAAGTTAGGTCTTTGTTCAACATCAACTTAAGGGGGCAGATAATAGATTATCATAACTAACCACTAATTTATCTTTCTTTACTAACTTTTGCAAGTCAAGAAGTCTACGTCAAATGTTAAGTCATTCATTTGTGTCAACACTTTGTAACAATTCTGTTTAGTTGTATTTTGTTAGTTAGTTAGGTTAGGCGTGTATATATACCATTATTTCCCTTGTACAGGGTATGAGATTTATTTCTAATCAAAACACTTACTCTTTACATTTTCTTATCATCTTCTATCCTTCTGCCATTCTCTCTTTATTTTCTTCATCAAATACTTGTTTTTGCTCAAATCAAACACTATAGACACCAAAATGAAAAAAAAAAATAAAAAAAGATAAGGTTGTTCACTTCTCCATTAATAGACATGTTAAATAAAAACCAAATTAGAAAACAAGCAATAAATTGCTAGAAAGAAAAAAATCTTGACACTAAAAAATGAAAAGTTGAAGTATATGCACTTTTACTACTTTTATCCCAATGAGCGAAGATTTTATGTTGACAATACAGTGAAGTCTAGAAAAGTTAAAGCAAATGTTACAAATCGTTGAAACTGAATATACAAGTTTCTCCCAAGCATTGTAGGCTATAAATTTTCTTTGGTAAATATTGCAATGTTTCATGTCAATAACCATTGAACCTCAACAATTAAAATTTCATGCTCTAAATTATTGGAGATTACAAAGGTTTTTCTGACGGTGCTACAACGTCGACTAGAACAATATTGCGAAAATATATAACGAAATGATTCAGGAGGCATTTACAATATTATAGAAATATTCGCAATATTTACGTTGTTATTATGATTTTGAATTTGGACCCCATGCAATAGTAAATTGTGTGCAAGAATGTTTCGCTCTTTACGACGGATATGCAAAACTGGCAGTACTTATGAGATGACACGAGATATACGGCGGCATCGAAGAGAGGCCAGAATTGAGTTAGCATGAACTTTGATGACGATCTGGTTACAAGTTTTGAGTTTAGTTAGAGCT
This sequence comes from Lumnitzera littorea, assembly GCA_024138015.1. Classification (NCBI taxonomy): domain Eukaryota; kingdom Viridiplantae; phylum Streptophyta; class Magnoliopsida; order Myrtales; family Combretaceae; genus Lumnitzera; species Lumnitzera littorea. Next base: position 30,247,297 of record JAMXBB010000012.1, read on the forward strand.
TAGAGGGACGCATTCTTGACATTTTCGATTGGTGGATATGACACGAAAGATCATGCTGTGCCTATGATTGGGATCCAAAGCACAATCAGTTGCTAATATCAGATCTGCCATCTCGCGAAATCCTTGAATAATAAAAAGGGAACTTTTATAGGTTTTATGTGTTTGTGTAAGAAAGGAATAAAAGGGATATGGATGATTCTTAAAAATTAGCTATAACAAATCAATTTAAGATTAAACTACAATCAGATTTAAGACAAATTACACATAATTTTGGAAACAATCAAAATGTGCCACTTAGAGATACGATATCATGTACGAATTCTAATATATAACGTTTGTCTCAATTTCACAAAATTGATAAGAACAGGGATTGAAAGAAATCTCCCAATAATTCAATAAACAAAAGACTTAAAGTCTCATAACTCTCGACAACACAAATAATCTCAATCATCTAAATACAACTGACAAAAAACTTTATAAATTACCTTAACCATGCCTAATAAGGGCAAAATAGCGATAAACTAAAGTAAGCAAATAAAGTAAATAAAAGCCTTGTCGAATTTATCAATTTGAGTTTCTTTGCGATGGTGAATTCAGGTATTTGATCGAAGTTCAATAGAGCTAAACTTCATTGCTTTAGAATCACTTCATTTGAATGTTTTGACGAGGCATTAAAACGAGGTGGCTTCAAATGAACGCCTCCTTACTTAAATGAAGACCCTTTGTCAAAGTCGGTTCAATCCCTGGATGACTTAGCGACCGCTCAACGTCACTTTGGATTATTTCCTCCTAGCCTAAGGGATCTTGGCATAATGTCATGGAGCTCGATTCTTATTAGAACATCTCCTTTCTACTCTTGGTAATCCTAGCCTAAGGGATCTTGTGTGCACAGTTGTCACAAGGTATAAAGAAGAAAAAGGAAACCTACTTCTCCTCAAATTTAAAAGATGGATTCTTCAATAATTTCAACCCAACCTTGAGAATAGAGGTATGTAAATGGGTTATAACCTATAAACCGGCCTATTTAATTAGTTTTTTAAATGAGTTTGGACAAGGTTTATTAGACAATATTAAAAGCAGGCTAAATGAATTCATCTTGTTTAACTCACAGATCAAAGTGAGTTGGTTTGGGGTGACTCGTTTAATACATCTACATTTTTAGCTCATAAGCTAATCCATTTAATTGCTTTTTAAATAGGTTAGGGCGAGATTCTTTGGCTCATTAAAAAAGCAAGCCAAATGAACTTGGCCCATAGAATTGGATTAGAATGTTTAACCCACTTGTACACTTTTAATTGGAAATAAGCATAACAAGATTAAGTCTTGAAAGCTTCTATGTTCAAAATGACTTACTTATATGGATATATTAATAGTCTCATCCGTGTTTTTAACATGATCGATCTAATATTTCATTTTTACTCTCAATTTTATATCAATTAAATTTGAATTATTGAATTAATTGCGTTTAATTGACATCAATTAAAGGGCTATATTGGTCCTATTCAAATGAGAGATGAGATTCGATAGACTCCCAAATTATATATATTTTAAGATCCCTATCTTCCTAGTCACCTCTAACATCATAGTTTAAATCAATACTCCTTTTAGCACTCGAAATATTCAAGTAAAAAAATTTTAATTGTTGTGTTCAAAACCAATACTCATTATTCATTGATAAATGTGGTATATTTCTTGGCAAAAAAACAAAAACGTGGTGTTTTTCAATATTCTTGAGATATTAAATTTTGTGGAGATTTTATAGTTCTATCCTTTATTTTAATAACACCGATTTTAACAAGATCGATCCAACCCTATATTTTACTATTAATTTATATAATTCATATCTAGATCATTAAATTCACAATTAGTTCAATAATCTAAATATAAAAGAATATAAATTAATGATAACATGATGAGTTAGACTAATTCCTATAAAGTAAGGAGATGATAGTAGAAATATTATAATTTTTAAGATTCTCTTTTAGGAACTTTTTTTTTAAAAAAAAAATTAATGAAATAGAGAAAAAGAACTAAGAGGCGAGGATTTATGAACCAACATCACATGGATCCACTGATTCAGACTAAGGACCCGTAAGGCTACAATTCCATCCATTTGAGCACCACCTTTTGATTTGTGTTGTTTGTACTTGCTAGTCGCATTTATTTAATTATTTTTCCTGGCATAGAATTAAGGCATTCTTTTCTTTTCTTTTCTTTTTTTTCCAATTATATTTCAAATAGTAAAAAATTTGTTATGATGGTTGTGTGATCTATTGAACAAAGGACGCCATTGGCCAAATATCGAGTTTACTCGGGGTGCCATATATGAATTAATTAATGAAGACTTTACATTCAAATCAAAAAGTCAAAATGGAGCAATTTTATTGAGTACGACATGAGATTCGTTGCACTCGAATTACGTAGGTTGTATACCGACTAACAATGGTTGGACGATGTGGAGGTTTGTTTCACTTAAACTTCATAGGTTGTAAATTAATTTGGATCATTTTTTGTAACCAATAATTGATATTATAAAAAAAGAAGAAAAGAGTTATGATAAAATCATTGATATTTTAAAAGTTCAAATAATCTCGATTATTGAATTTATAATTTTATTTTAAATACTTTAAGGGATCCATTTTCTAGTTAGTTGGACTCTAGTAAAAATCTAAGCAAATAAGTAAAAGACAATCGCCTAATACCAGATTCGGTATGCAGCTGTCCATATAGAAATTTTGGATATAACCAGCTTTCATAATGAATTGGCACAAAAGGTCAGTCCATCCTAATCGGACCATGTGGATAGAAGATTAGAGTTTTATACGAATACGGATCTTTTTTCGAAAAATATTATAAAAAATGACTCATTTTAAAAAAAAAAATTTATGAATATAGTATGCTAAAGGTGTATCAAATAAATACATTTTCAATATATTATGATTTTTATACTGAAGATGCATGCAATAGATACATTTTCAATATAATTCATTATAACTGAATGTGTATTTACTATATATGCCTTTAATATACTATCTATATAAGGCCCAATCTGCACAGCTAAAAGCTATTGTTGTCTATATCAATGTCTAAAATTTCTAAAACATAGAGAAAAATTGAAGAAAACCATAGTTGGAGTATCGAACCATTTTCTAACACGAGTGTACGTCTATAACGGTAACAGTCTATAATTTATGAGAATTTTATTTATTTAATTTTTTTTGTTATTTTAGTAATAATCGACATTACGTAATATTTTTTTTTAGAAAGAAAATTATTACTCAATGATGTACATTTTGTAATTATAGATATATAGTAAGTTGTGTAAATTATTAATATTTGATGAAAATATATTTTATATTGTCTAAATTTATGAATTTTTTATATTGCAGTACATAAATTATACAGATATAAGTATGAATAATATTAGAATGTAGGTGAAAATTGTTATTGTGTATATATATTTATATATATATATATATATGGCGTTTTTATTATGTTGGGTCGAATTAAAATGTTAAAGTTAGGTATTTATGTTGACGACACAGCTTAATAAAATAACTAAGTGCATTTTGTCAAGTTATCACTCGATGTGTAAATAAAGTTTTTTATGTCATCGAAATATTTGGTTTATCGTAGCATTATTAGGGGGCAAATGGTAGATTAGGTAAAAGTTATTGTGTATACGAATGGAAATATAGTGATGAATAGTTGAGGGCCGAAGTATAATAGGGAGTTCATTAAGAAGTTGAAAATTTGGAAGAATTCGAACTTCTCTTATTTCAATTGAAGAATTTGTGAATACATTAGAGTTGACCTAAGTGGTGTTGAACTTATGTATAAGCATTCCTTTATTCACGATGTTGGAGTTTTCTACAAGTTGATAGCCATCAGAGATGATGAGTATGTTGAGAATTTTATTGAGATAGCAAAGTCTTTTAAGGAACGAAGTATTCAGAAAGTGTACATAAGGCATATTGAGGAATCGAGTGCTTAGGGTGAGCATGAAATATATGAGCTAGACAATCCAACCCTTCCAAAACCTAATGTGCATTTAATAATGATCGGTGTGGAGCAAGCAAATGTGGATCAATCTAATAAATCATACATGGATTTCTCTAAATACGAACATGTGAATATCATAGAAGAGTAGTTTGACAAAGTATTAGATCCCATTATCAAACATAAAAAGTCTTATGATCCGTATATAGAGAGAATGCACATTGATATAAATGTCGATAATGGGGAGAATGCAACAGATATGGATGATGATAAGGATGGTGATAAAGATGATGTTAGGCTCAAAGATGACCATATTGAGGATTTGGGAGAAGCTTAGGTGATACCACATATTGTCGGAGCAATGTGCCAGTTCGGGTATTTCGTAGTGACTACTTGAGTAGGCCATAGCGTCGAACTAGTAAAGTATTGTCTAGTAGATAGTTTCAAGACTTTCTACAAATAAATGAACCTATTGACAGGTTTGTGAGAGATCACCTAGTATTATATTACACATTACAAAGCTGTTATAGATTGATTGATATGTACATCTAAAATTGTCCATTATTTTATTTTTCACTCGTTTATATTTGCTATTATATATACTAATATCTATTTTCTTTACTTATTTTAGGTGGACTCGCTAAGGAGTGTCAGATTGGCACCTGACTATCTTACAGTGCTGGGTATTGCAAATAAGACACTTAACTTCGTTGAACAGTACAATAATCTTATCCTCTATCCACAACAAGAGAGCGTATATGAGACACCCCATATAGACCATGTTGGGGGGTAAGGATCACTTATTGATTAGGAGATAGCAACTGCTCGTACACCACTTAAGAGTAAACCTAGAGTTTGAGGAGATAAGGCTCGAGTGGTGCATCATCAAGTAGACTTCGGTGACGATATCTCATCACATGCTTATTATTCTATAGACCTATGGCATATCAATGAGGGATAAAATACATTTTTTTTTATTTGACTCGTATAGTAATTTGATGATTATTCCATGCGCTTATTTTTTTCCCACTTGCCATATTTGTTGAGGTGTTTCACCAATTATAATTTTATATAATTGATTACTATATCAAACTTTTCATTTAATTTGTAAGTTAAGAGTTGAAATAATATTACTTCATTGTTTCGGACAGGAGAATTAGTAGGGTTAATAAAATAAATTGAAGGCACATCAAATAAATATATTTTCAATATAAAAATTATAAGATTCTGAAGATGCATTCACTTAATATATTTTCAATATACCATATTTGTAATTATTTTTAAAATCGACTATTTTACGTAATTTTTTTCGAAAAGAAGTCCGTATTCGTATAAAACTTGAAAGATTAATTGTAAATAACATGAGAACCTATTCATGTTGGATGTTAATGATAAAAAATTTAAAAGAAATATAATAAACAAAAGAAAAAGGTGTTGCACCAAAAAGCCAGCCGGGTAATATAGGATTGGACATATGGGTTATGGACTATGCATTGAGATATCGGACTGAGACGGATTGTGTTGCATATTACGATGAACTGAAAATGATTGAATTCTATATCTTCGAGTTTAGAAGATTCAAATCTAAATTTTCCCCATTTGATATGATTACCTCCATGATCCTAATTTTTTTTTTTTTTTAAATGTCAAAACCCATAAATAGGGAATGAATCTTCGACTTGCAAGTATCGAAATAATTAATATCAAAAGCCTATACCACGGGACATGCAATAGTACTAGGATTGACACAAAACATAAACAAGACATACAAGTTATCGTATCAAAATTACAAACAGGATTGACAACTGACGATTAACAAAGCAGGTGCCATTTAGCTAGATGGCGGACCTCTCAACTGCGACTAGGACTAACGATGTAGATATATCAACTCCTCCATTGCCGTGTGTTGACAAAATATGCCTTATATATTAACACAAAACCATAAATGTGGTTTCAACTTTCAATGGGAAACCACTTTTGAATTCTCCATAACGACTGTCAAACCAAAACACCAGGCTTCACCGGTTGTGGAGAGGATCAGAAGCATTGGGCACTTTTCTTTTGCTGGAGAAGAATGAGTCAAAAGAGTGGCTCAGAAACCACCGATTCGGCTTCTTCAGTCTTGCTGCCGGTGACAAATCCACCAACTGCCTTTCAATGCCAGCAAGCATCTCCGTATCCTTGTGTTCCTTCAGGGTGGCAACTACTAATAGGAAAACAAGTACCGCCATCACAATGCACTTATGAAGCATCCTCATATCAGGGAGGAAAAGAAATGAAAATGAAGATCAAACCTACATAGTACCAAAAGTTCCTGTTTGTTGAATGGCTTTTGGAAAGAGAAGAAGAAAGCGACGAATTGGCTTTTTGTGTTGGGAACGTAAGAAGGGGAGGGGGGGTAAAAAGGAAGATTAGAAAAGGTGACGGATTGGTGTCTGTCAGGTCAATTGTCATTGAGTACACCCTGCAAACAAGGGACACGAACTACGAGGATTTCTTTTCTGTCCTTATGTCTGTGTTGTAAGATTTGCTACTCGTTTATGCTTTCACGGGGAACTTTCTTGCCAAAATTATGTAGCACTTTTCTCTCTTTCACACCTAGTTTAGTTCGCTCAACGTGATAAATGAAATAAGAATGGAATACGAGTATAATAAATGACAAATATGTATTATAGTATTTTGTTGAATATAATTAAATTATTATTATGCCGTTTACTTTATATAATAGGATAGGAAATAAGATAGAAATTAAAATAGAAATATTTATAATGCCCTCATTGAAAGGAAAATAACAAATCGGGAAATATTGTTTGAAGAGCAACATGAGTAATTTCTAAACGTGAATGAGAGTAGTGCTGGGAGAAGAAAAAAAAAAAAAAAAAGAAGGAAAAGCACGGGATTCACCGTTCTCTAGCTCAAGTCATGAATGGGATTGTAGTGAGGAAAAGGAATGTAGGTTGCATACTGAATTGCTGTTAGTGGTGGGAAATAGCAACAAAAAGGTGTAATAAGTGGGGTTACCAATTGGCTTGGAATGGGTAATCCATTTGGTGCAATCAAACTAGAAGTTAGACTTTCAGTCCCTAGAATAGAGAAAGGTTGGCTAGAGATTATATTATAAGCAAGTGTTAATAAGGGGTTTGGATTTTTAAAATTATTTTTGTAAATTTTTTTTTAAATTATCTTTTTAAAATGTTGTTATGTGGTTGAAAATATAAGAAAAAATAAAATCATTATAATAGTATATGATATTTAAAAATTTAGATAATCTCAATCCTTAATTTATAACTTTACTTAAAATAACTTTATTAGATCAATTTTCATTAATGAAATTTCGATAGTATAGTTGTAAATAGATAATCTAAACACATCTATGTTAAAATTTTATAATAGTTATACATTATATATAAATAACATAAAATATGTAATATCTATTGATCCCTTCTCTTTAAAATTATCTCCATCTTGTTGCAACCCATCTTGTGTTTCTAAGTACCATATTAAGAAATTAAAAAACTCACTTTTTTAAGCAACTCTTTGCTTTATTCCCAAGTTAGTTTACTAAAGTTTCTTAAACCTTTTTTAGTAATTTTTGTATGTCCTATTGCTATATTTTGGCTAATAAAAATTCAAAAAAAAACACCATCAGTTAGAGGAACGTACAGGAACTAAGAAACACCAATTCATCAATTTGTATTGCTGGAGTAACTTCCCCTTCATGACTTGGTCTCAATAGGTGCGTTAAGTACACGCATTAAAGTTGACCTAAAAGGAGGCCAAAGGGTAAGGTCACCAAGTCTTGAGTTACCCCTATTCTGGTCCAGTTAGACCTTTTTCCTCATTATATTTTAGTATAGTATAAATGTTTAGGCTTTTGTATATGGATGAGGTTTGTTGGTTTTAACATGTATGGGATGACATGTAGAGAAAAAAAATATAGAAAAAGAAGTACGAAAGATGTTTGCATGCTTTTATGTGATAAACCTAATCTATTTTCTTTCGATAACTAATTGATATATGTTTCATCATGATGTTTTAATATTAGTCAAGTGATACAATTAATTTCTATCAGTACATAATAATTGATTTGATAAAGTAATATTATTAAATATATTATTTAAATAATTTAACAAAATTATAGAAAATTTAAAAATAAAGAAAAATTTGAAAAGGAAAAACAACTCAAATGTTAGATGGGCCATACACATTGTAGCCTAGTAAGTTATACAATCCATCCATAATGCTGAACTATCTATACTTTATGTGCATTTAACTGTCGTCTCTTTAAAACTAAAACACCCAAGAAAAATATTAAAGGAAAAACATTTCGAAATCAAGGGTAGCAAAGTAATTTTAGGGTTCTTTTAAACCTTCTCATCTAAAACCTTATTCCAATATCCTAAAATCTCCATTTACACTAGACCATTCTAAACCTACTCTATCTTCTTCACTTCTCTCCTTTCCTTTCTATTTTCAAATTCTGCTATCTCTACTATCTCTCTTATTCTAAAGAACCTTTAGCAATCTCAAAGGTAAGGAAGAAAGGGAAGACTCCTTTTTTAATAAAAACTTACTAGCTAACTTCATTTCAATGAATTTTCAAGGGCTTTTATTAGGAATCCAAATTCAATATTTATTTCTTTTGTAGCTAGTCATCCAATTTTAGCTCAAAATCTTGGATTCTAGAAGTGTATCCATAATTCAAGTAAGTATTCTTTTTCTTTTCTCTTGTTTATCTAGGGTTTCAATGAAATAAGCTGATTTTGTTGAGTTGAGCTAAGTTTTATAGTTGGAGTAGAATTAAAACGTGCATAAATGATTGGTTGAGGAGTATTTGAAGTCACATCAAAAGGAAGTTGAGGTTTGAAATGGACTTGGGATTGAAATCTAAGTATTGTTCCCATTACTATCTTGCTAGTAATGCTTAGTTGAGTTCAACTTGTGGCAAGCCTACTATCTTACTAATATTCCCTAGTAAATCCTAATAGTAAACTTAGTTTCAAAGTCAGCTTGTTTCTTTTACTTTCCCCATCTTTAATCAAGGTGTTTATTCCTTCTTTCCTAAGTCTAAAGATCCTTCCTTTACTTAAGTCAAGAGTTGTTAAGAGCATGGTGCTAAATAGGGCCTTAGAGTACCATTAGATGGTGTTGATCTATGGGTGTTGGGTGTTTTAACTTAAGATGCTTAATTGGATTGATTTGAATGAAGGATTAAGATGAATTTACTATTATTAATGTTAGGCTGCATGATCTAGCTTTCATAATAGTTTTGATTCAACTTTCCAAATATATGATGATTGTTTGGTAAGTAATTGAACTAATTCATATCCAACCAATAACTTAATTGCTTGTTGTGTTTAACTTGGCTAAAGGGCCTAAGGTGGCAAATCCTTAAGAGGCACTTGCTGATCTTTATGTGATAATGTCCTTAGTAGAGTCACATACTAAGAGAATGCATTTAGATTTAGGTGAATCATAAACTTATAAACTCATGGGTATTGGAGCCTATCGTGGTAGTTTTCAACACCGTACTATATATGTATTACAAGTATAAGTAAATAATATAGTGGGATCATAGGTACCTTTTTTTTGTTTGTAGACTTAAATTCATGATAATTAACTCATTATTTGTTGGGTTAGTACTATATTTGATATCTGAACTTTACCAAATTACTTAATTTATTACCTTAACTTTAAAATGTTGAATCTACTTAATTAAACTTTTTGTGATAAAATTTATACTATCCGACTTAACTTTATTAGTCTCTATTTGCTAATATGGATGGAATAGATATGTGGTACTTATTGAGTAGCACAAAATACCACATGGCACCATTACAAATTGACACTTGCCTTTAGACGTAGCACTCGTTGACATGGTAGGGATGGATACGTGGTAGTACCAATGAACTTACATGTGTTAACTTTGACATGTAGCACCTTTTCTAGTGACAAAAATTATTTTTTTGAACTAACAATCCAAATGTCAACATAGCTATGAGCATAGACCACTTCATGCACATAACATATTTTTCCACTTAACTAATTGAATAACCTATAATACATATAAGTCTTCTCACCTCTACCATTTCATGTAGCATGTACAATATGAAGACAAGGGGTTTGAACAACAAGTTACAATTTTTACAAGAGAAAAACTCAACTTTGACTTAATTATTCTCACTACATTCAACTTTTAATTTAGAAAAAGAAAAAAAGAAAAGAAACAATGCTCAATCCATAATCTCTTTTTAAATCATACAAAGATTTCTAAAAAAAAAAAAAAACTCTAAAACATCCTCAAAATTCATGTCAAAGTGAGCTCTTTAAGTATGTTTTACACTATAAGCTTATTTTGACATGAATTTCAAGCACATTTTTGAATTATTATTATTATTTTTTTTGTAAAATTATTTATATAATTTAAAAGTAATCATGGAGCAGATTGTGGATTGAGCATTTTTTTTTTCTAAATTAAAAGTTAAATCAAGTAAGAAAATCATGTCAAAGTTGAGTCTTTCTCTTGCGAAAAACTACAACTTGTAGTTTAAATCCCTTATCTTCATGTTTTATGTTTTACATGGAATGCAAGAGGTGAGAAGACTAATATATATTATAGGTTATTATTAGTTAAGTAAAAAAGTGCGTTACGTTCATGGTGTGGTCTATGCTCATAGTTATGTTGACATTTTGATTGTTGGTTAAAAAAAATAATAATATTTTTCTTTTAAAAAGGTGTTATATGTCAAATTTTCCACATATTAGTTTATGGTACTACCACATGTCCATTTGTACAATGTTAGCAAAAGCTACATGTTAGGACACATATCAATTCGTAGTTGTGCTAAATGGCATTTTGTGTAGCGTCAACAAGCATTACATGTAATCATCCATGTTAGCAAACATAGAGTGATGGAGTTAGGATAGGTAACAGACCTATGTATGAGCTAGTTCTGAATCATGAACCAATTCGACTTAGTGGTGGGTAGACTTGAATTGGTCTATGAACTATCGAGTCTTAAGAGTCTAGGCAGTTTGATTTAGTGAACACACCTAAATTTTGTTTATTTAGAAAAAAAAAAAAGAAAACCAAACATCATCTTACCATTTGCAATTGTTGTTCTTTTCCTTCATGAGTTATGACGTCCCACTTTAATCTCTACACTTTTTCATCCTCAAATTATTCTCTTCCCTTTATCCTTTTCCTTTTCAATTTCAAAATGTTAACCATTTCCCTATTCTACCAGTCTAGTCTCTACACTATACAACATGAGTAATTTACCAACACATTACAAAGTCTATAAAGATTTTCATGTGGGAAATAATATTTTTGTAACATACTATTACAAATTACAGTTAATAGTTATGTTGTAATTTATTTATTTCCATATTGACAATATATATTGAGAATTAAATAACAAATCTTACTCCTTTACAATTTCACTTACTTTGCTTGACATTACTAAAAATTGTAATATTAAAATAATATTACGCTTACATTGTCCAAATTAATTATTTCGAAATGAAATAAAATTTGAACAAAAAATAACAGTGAATTATTTGTACATTGTCATTACATGTAATGTACACATAAAGTGTTAGTGTTATAATAATATGCGGAAAAAAAAAATAGAAATATGAGAGAAGGCAGAAAATTATTTACACTAATTTACAAAAATGTGAAAAAAAAAACTAAAAAATCAATTCAAGAAGATTTGTGAAATAAGCTCTTGAATCGGTAGTTAGGTTGAACCAATCGAGCTCGTGCCTTAAGGGCTAGGCCTGTTCTAGTTTAGGGTAGGTTTCGAGCCAATTTAGCTCAACACACAAGTCTATTAAGTCGTATAAATAATCACAAAAAGTTTAACTAAGTAATAAATCAAACATTTTAAAGTTGAGATAGTAAATTAAGTAATTTAGTAAAGTTTAGGTACCAAATGTGACATTAGCCCTTATTTGTTACTATTTGATTTGAAGGTACGTGTATGACTTGATTGGAACACGTATGTATTTTTACATTATATACTGAGTTTTGACTCATTCTTTTACTTTTTTAGCTGTAGGTAGTCATGAGATGTGAGTTGCTTATAGCGATATATGAGGACATTATAATCATTAAGTCAGGAAGTGAGGCAAGTATCATTGTATTATGATGATGATAGTAAGGATCTATGAAGTTGTAGGTGGTGTTGAGTAGATTTGTTAATAGATTTTGATGTTATAGGAGCTATAAATCCTATTAGTAGTAATAAAAGTGGTTAAATAACTAGTTCATGAGTCATTTGGATTGTTTGAATTGTGGAGAATGGTTATTATTTTAATATAGGTAATTATACTGGTCATCTTAGAGACTATTGTAGTATGGCTAAAGCCATAACATGTTATTATATATTAGGGATGCGTGTCGAGTTGTGGTATTTTTAGGTTCGAGGGTATCATAAAAGTGAAATATTTAATCACCAAGCCTTTAAAAAAAAATGTGCTCTTATTGTTTTGCTTGTGGATAAAATGAAAAAAGATACTAAAGATAAAAATACTTAAAATCAATAGTGAAATGGGCATGTAAGAATTCAAATGCATTTCATTTTTTTTTTAAGATTTAAGGATGTAAATGATAAAGGGACTAAACACATATGAAGCAAATAAAACGTAGTGTGTATGTGTGATGTATACTAAAAAAGGGAAAATAAATAAAAAGAAAAATAGACTATCTGGGATAATTTTACTTAAGTTATTTGATTTAAAAACACAAAAACATTGTAATGAATGGCCTCTTACCACCCTATGAGTTGATTGAATGAACAACCTATAAAGTTGTGACCTATAAAGCAATGATGTGTATAGTCGGTCATCTTTTGACCTAAGGTTTCAATTGCCATTTTAGTGGTAAAATATAATTCATCTTTTTGTGTTTAAAATAAAAAAGTTTATAAGATTGTAAAAGTATGAAAATCACAAAATATGTTTTTATAATTTTTTTATTTAGAAAAATTGAGTTGTTGAAAAATAATTTTTCTTTAAGAGAACCATTTTCTAGAAAAAGAAATTTGTTTTCTTATGTTGGATGTTGAAATGTAAAGAAAATGTTGTATATACATACATATATATAATAGAATATGTGCAATAATTTTACATTACATTATATTACTAAAATAATAATTATAGCTTGTATGATATTAATATATCATCGTTATTTAATCATTATAATTATTGATATATAATTTTATTAGAAGATAACCGGTGGATTCAAACAAATGAGATGGTAATATCATAAAAAACTACCATAAGAGGACCATCACTCCTAACAGTTGCTTTTCTTTTTCTAAATGCTTTCGTGATTATAGCCTCCTGTCCAGCCTGCGGACTGCCCAATTTGGGGACAACAAAAATCTTTTGATGTATGCCTAAAACGGCGTAAAGTGAAGTGCAGGAGGGACGAAAAATCAAAACGTGCTAATTTTTAATCATAGAGTGGCAATGGATTTGCATTTGCATGTTTACTCGTTTAATTTTGTCGCGGATTTCACACTGTATTTGATTGGTAGAAGAGGAAGAAAATTAACAAATGGAAGAGAACAGTGGAAATTTTTTTGTTTGATAACTAAAGATAGAATCGGAAATGTAAGTAAGCAAAGAGATGGGTTGTCTTTCTCCATTTGAAATCAATGTTTTTTTTTTTTCCCAATTAAAGAGAAATTGATGGAAATCAGTAAAAATGAATTTAAATTTACAATAATGAGTTAGGGGCTAAACTGAATCGAACTGCATTTGAGATAGTTCGGTTTTCGATTTGGTTCAAACTCTTAATAGACCGAATTGCTATGAATGTGGTTTAATTGGGTTCAATTTGAATTGCTTTTCAAAAGAATGATTTTCTTTTTTGATAAAAATAATAGTTGTTAGAGTTTTCAACCAATATTGATGTTTGAATTGAGGATTATTATGTAAGAATTAAAATTACATAATATTGTATGATAACATTTCATCTAAATGGTAGTAAAGGTATATGGGTCAATTAAAGATGAGAGATGTTGACAAGGCTTTTTGGATATAGGACTCTTAAGTCTATCTAAACCTGATGCTCCTCGTCTCTTAGGGCTTACCGCCTTAGACTCAAGCCTTAGGCCCGGCTTGATAAGGTCTAAGACACCCTTTAACGGTTAGAAGTCATAAGATAAGAATAAGAGACCAAGTCAACACTTACTTTTGGTATATATAGGATACGTCAGATAGCATAACCCCACTCTCTCATATTTGCAAAAGAGGATTTCTCCTACTAATTATCTTTCAACTACTAGTGCTACTCTACTATAAATACTAATCCACTACTTACCATTAAAGCTCTCTATACTTTTGCACACTAAGCTTGACTATTATTCCAAAGTACTCTTTACTCTTTAAGAATTCACTATTGACTTAAGCATCGGAGTAGTCGCATCGGACAATACCCCAACTTCCCCTTATAATGTTTAGTTTTGCAGGCTTATCACATACAAAACCTAATTACTACTGGTAAATACTCAAAGATGACATTTGACGTCATTTGTGAGAAACTGAATTCCTACACCAAAAACCACAAATACATTAAACATGTTCCTTATACACAACCTTTGGACACCATATCTCACCATGACGAACAGGAGAACCGTTAGTTAGTGAACAACTAACTTGTAGGGAATCGGCCACTCTCAATGGCAATACTAAAGGAGCGTACGGAATGCCTGGCTGAGGAGTTAGCTGCTTAGAATTAGTTGCTTCGTACTCGTATCAAAGAAGCCAAGAGGCATAATGCACAAACCTACCCCCTTGAATATTCTGATGCCTACACTAGCTAGAATAACCATCAACAATAGTAGAAGAATGGTATCAATTAGCAACTCGATCCCCTATTGCAGCAATAACCAATAAGGTTTGTAGCCACCTGCGATCGAAATTTGGTTGGTAATAAGTAAGTAGCCGACTTACAGGTAGTATCAGCTCAAGCAATAGCACACCGAGCTCATTTGGCAAACGATGTTGACCTCAATGAGCTTTACGCAATGGTAAGAAGACTCTTTAAGCAACAAGAGAGTAAGACCACTAGCAACTTCAGGTTAGTCGCCAGCAATAAGACTGCCTTCACTAAGAGCATCCAGGATGAAGTGTTACCCCCTAATAGCAATCTTTTATCCTTGGACCAATATGATAGCATAAGTGACCTTGATGATCATCTCCTCTACTTCCATACCCTCATGATCCTTCATAGTCATGCGGATACCATCATGTACAAGGCTTTCCTAAGTACCTTGAGGAACGCAGCTTGGATGTGGTTTAATCACCTCCTCAATAATTTTATTGACTCCTTTGACAAGTTGGTGCGGAGGTTTAGCCTCCACTTCAGGGTTAGCAAGTCCCTATCCAAGGACACATCATCCTTATACCTTATAAGGCAGGGCAAAGGTGAATCCTTATGCAACTTTGTAGCTCAACTTAACAATGCCATGGTCAAGATCCCTTAGCTGGACTAAGGAGTCACTCTTTATGCTCCTCGGCTTAGCATTCTACTGAAGGGAGACTTCTTCTGATCACTTGCAAAGAGCAAGCCGAAGACCTTGGCCGACTTTTAGAATAAGGCCTAAAAGTACATCGATTAGGGGGACAATATCTGTACTAGGCACGACGCCGACCTAGAAAGGTCTAGCAAAAAGTAGGGCAAGGAAAAATTATCCATGAAGGATCTCCTTAATGGAAGTTTGCCGAACAAATTGGAAAGGGAGAGCTTTGGGAAGAAGAAGCGCCGAGCAAAGCATGAACTGTTACCCTACCTTCCCCCCTCTTCCCCTATTTTCATGCAATACACACCCTTGAATAGACACATAGCCTAGGTCTATTCTAAGGTGAAGCATAGGAACCCATTGCAAAGACCCCCAAAAATGAAGGGCAACTTTAGTCGTTGGAACTATGCATCATGGAAGAGCTACACACCAAAGTGTATAGAAACTATATTCAGTCTCAAGGCCTCTACCTTTGGACACTTCAACTTAGTTATTACTAGCTTACGATGAGATAAGACACCAAATCGGTAGCCTAGAAGTGTCTATAATGCTAGAAGCATGCCCATATTAGACATGCACCTAGCATTGGTCTCTAGCCTTTGACTAGCTCGTGGCAATTCACACAATGGGGTATTGATATCCTTAAGGCCTTCCCTAAGGCTTCAAGAGGATGGCAGTTTAGGAAGCTCAAGTCAAGGCTCGGATGGTAGGAAAGCACCTATCTCCATGTATAGTAGGTACAATCGATGGACAGGTCTCCTAGCTTATTTAACCACTCGTCTGTTATCTGATAATCGGCTACGGTCTTCTTTACGGCAGCGTCGCTAAGGACCTCTCCACTTTCTATCTTAGAGATGATCTCCTCCATCTCTAAAACTCTTCCTTATTGCTCTTAGACTCGCTGTTCTAACCTTACCTTCAAATCAGTTAGCTTTAGCGAAGTGGCTTTGATACTTTCACACTAGAACGCCTTCATTGCCAGCTTGGTTTGCAACTTGGTGACTGACATCTTCAACTCGGCATTTTTCTTCTCAAGTTGGGCCTTAGCCTCCTTCTCCTCGTCTAGTCTCTATGAGAGGTGAGCTTTAGTCCTCTATACATCCTTAAGCCAAGACTTTGGGTCATTGGCCTTCTTTGTAACCTTCTTGATAGTTCTTCTCTTTTAGTTTGCATCCCTCAACCGCCTTTCAAGCTCAGCTACCTATAAATAAGAGTGACGTAGGTATCGGTTAGCTTTGGCAAATTTTTCCAAATACTTATCAGTAGAAGGCTCTATCTCTCGCAGGTCCTTCTCAGCCCTAAGCAATGCCTCTCATAAACCTTTTACCTCTTTTCAGGAGGCATCATATTTGCTTAGCTGAAGTAGCACTTGGCCGTAGTACCTTACAAAAATGAGAGTTGAGGTTAGTTGAATGAAAAGGGGTGAGGTGCATTAAGGTAAAGGGATGAAAGCTTACCTGTTGCATGAGCATGCTCAAATGGCCCACCATGTCCATGGGGTTACCTCTACCTACCATGGATTATCCCTCGGGTACAACCTAGTTGCCAAAGGTATGAGACCCCAACGAGGCCTTATAGCTGAGAGTTTGATGCCACAATGTTATGTCATTAGCTTGGACCTCCCACTTGGGCCTTAGGAGCTTCTCTTCAACTTTCTTGATCTTGGACTCGGGAGCCTCACTAAGTAGCTCTTCGTTTTGGGAGACATATGGGACCCCCTTGAATGAGTCTAGCACACTTCTTAAGTATCTAAACTTATTAACGACATCAAAAACCTCATCCCTAAGTTTGTTCATACACTTATAGGGATGAGTTGTCAGTTACTTAGCCCAAGTGGTATGGCTTAAATGTGCCTTCGCTAGGAGCCTTTGCTTCTTAGCTCCGAGCCTAACTTCCCTAGCCGTTTTAAGAGGCTTTCTCTTTTACCTTACTACTTCAGGTATGGCGGTAACCTTTGCCATCTCCTCTTCTTTCACCCCTAAAGGGGTAAGCATTTAAACCTTTAGCTCTTCAGCTTCCGTACCCTCATCCCCTATAAGGATAGGTTTAGTGGCTAGGATAAGGATAGGGGTAGGAAGAGCTACATTGAAAGGCTCCGCATCTAGTAGCTTGTCTCGAATATTGATGGTAATCCACTAAGGAATGGCCATCAATTGCACTTTGCTAGTCTCCTTAGCCTTTGGCTTCACTCGTACGGCTTTGCCCTTTAATTTAGATGCCTTGGCTCTTGCCTAGTGGTGGTTCATCAACTTATTCACAGAGGGACAAGAAACCCTCTTGGCTAAATTTTTGCTTGTAAAAATAGATTGAAGCGATGAGGAAAAATGAAAAAAGAGACAAAAACAAAAGAAACAACTACTACCATTTGCTAACTCCATCGTGAATGGCGCAAAGAAGGAAGATCTCTATTTTAAAAATGTGTCGAACAAAGCATCCTTACACTAGCATAATAGATGAAGTCATTCGCAAAAAGAATGAACTTGTTCTTTTGGTCCATTTCTTCACCATAGCTTTCTTTATACTAGGGAAGAGCTTGAAAATCAGATACCAGAAGTATCTCTCCACAGTCTCTGTAGCATTTATTCCTAACTGTATTTAAGGGCTATGAAGGCCTAAATCTCCAGTACGACCTTTACATCATTGGGACCAAGCCCCTTCTAAGCCTTAGTCTAAACCATTTCGATCCATAGCTTTTAAAAGTCTGCCTCCTCGTGTAGTTTGACCATTACGTACTCGTCCTGCTAGCCCTTAAACGAATCTATGAGGTTGTAAAATAGCTTCTTTCCCAGACATGGTTGGAGGTACGACCACTACCTGACACTCTTCCATATGTAAAAATGACTAAAAAGTTCAGGAGTAACCCTCATTACCAAGTACTTATAGAACGCTTAGAAAAGTCCTCAACATTCTCTACCTATTGGGAAGGACTTGTGTCGAACTACAATGATGGTAGTTGAAGAATTCTTTCTTGAAGTGACTTAGAGGGAGGCATTGCTCAAACTCTAGGTACTTCTTAAACACTGCAAAGTGCCTCCCTAACAATAGGGCCACTTGTTCGTCCTTACTCAATAATCGTGTCTACTACCTAGGGACAGCCTCCATCACGAAATTACCAAGGATCTAACTAGGGGCAGAATGTTTGCTCTTACTCACTTAGCTGCTAGGCCCCTTGCCTATTCCAGCCACATTGAACAAATTCCTAAGAGGAGGTAAGGAGGTGTATGCATATATGTCTCTTGGGATGGTGTTTATAAGCCTGGTCCTATCCAATGGCTCCACTGGCATCCTAGTAGGCTCGTCAAGTTGTGCTAACGACGAAACTTTGTCTTCTCTTACTCGGGGAGGATTACTCCTTATTGACTTAGAGTAGAAAATGTTGTACTGTGACGAGTTAGAACCCACCTCACTTGTGTTAGCCAACATGGTTGTGTGACATGATGAAGAAGAATGAAAATTGGAAAGTTTTTTAAGAAAGTTTTATGTAAGAGAGTAGAATTCACAATAATAAAGTAGAGAGATTGTAGAAAAGTGATCCCTTGTCATGATTATACTATTTATAGGCCAAGGGTCTGGGAAACCATATAGGCAGTTATCGATATTTGTGTAAACACAAATCCCTTAGAATGCTGTTGAGTAGATACGTGGAGCAAGTTTTGATTGAACGACCATCTTGAAAAGGCAAAATGCATGTAGCTATACACTAATTTGCTATGATAAGACACCTATCACATCATATTAAATGCAAAGAAAATAGGCACACCGGAATCATAATTTGAAAAAGTTTCTTCCACAAAAAGTTTCCTCGAGGTCCCTCTAACTTCCACCTAATTGACGTGATAAAGATATAGTGCAATCGTACTTACTTGGTCTATGATGAGTGCTGTTTGACCAAGCTTGCTTAGAGGCTCCAATCACCTACCTAGTAAGATGTGAAGGTTTCTTACTCTAACACCCTAACTAAGGCTTGTCTTGCTTAGGTCATTAGCACTTCGCTTAGGGATAGTTGTTGATACCTCGGCTCTTCCTACATTAGGCATCGTTGGCTCAAGTATATACCACCTTAGACATCACCATCTCGGTTTATTGCTAGCTCGAACCTACGTCCTTGCCGTGTTGGCACGATAGCACCAACTCAAGCTCCTTTCCAATCAGATCAGCAATGCACTTAAGTACCCTTCATATTCCCTTTCCTTACTTTTGTCTTAGCAATGAGACAACTGGGGGGTGGTAAGTAGTAACAAGGCTCTTTGGATATGGGCCAGTCTAGATTTGATACGCCTCATCTCTTAAGGTTTGCTACCCTGGACTTAAGCCTTATGCTACCTTAATAGGGCCTAAGATGTCCTTCAATAGCTAGAAGTCACAAGATAAGGATAAAAGACCAAGTCAACTCTTACTTCCAGTATATGTGGGATATGTTGGGTAGCACAACCCCACTCTTCCATATTTATGGGAGAGGATCTCTCCCATTAACTATCCTCCAACTAGCTCTCCCATATAAATACTAGTTCACTACTTAATGGCAAAGCTCTTTATACTTTTGCGCACTTAGCTTGCTTATTACTCCGAAGCACCTTTTACTCTTCAAGAATTCACTGCTGACTTAAACATCAGGGTGGCCATACCGAACAACACCCCGGCATTGCCTCATAGTGTTTTGTTTTGTAGGCTTACCATGTGCAAAGCTCAACTATTACCGGCAAATACTTAGAGATGACAAAAGACAACTATGAAAGAAAATGAGTGGATTATAAATGTTAACAGTAAAATGAGAAATGACAAAAAAAAAAAAGGTAAATTAAGTTAAGTTAAAAGATCAACAAGGTTTAAAACTAAAAGATATCACTTTTTCTTTTAGAAGCGATTTAGTTTTGTCAAACCTTCTAAATTGAATTGTGAACCATTTAGACGTATTCTTTAGACCAAACTGTGAATTGAATTGAAACATAAAAGAACTGCATTCTATGGTTTAGTTTGATTTTATTTGGTGAATAGTATTAAATGTTTGGAATTAAAAAATTTCTTTCATGTGATGTAAACCAAACTTTGGATTTCCTTTGTATGTATCAAAACACAAAATATAAATCTAATTTATAGTTTTCTTTCATTTTTTTATTTGCATTTATTTGTTTTTCCCTAAAGATTTTCCAAACACATTTGAACCGTTATGATTTATATTGATATTAGGAGATTATGCATGCATGATATCTTTAAAAATAAATTTCAATATAAATTACTTAAAAATAAAATTAAAGTATAATAGTCATGTTAGTGGGATGGTAATATGTGATGGTGCGATATCATTTATAAAGAAATAATTCTATAAAATAAAAAAATAAGGGGAAATTAAATTATATTTTCATAAGTTTATAAGATATTTACACACAAGATCAAAGTTCAAGGAGGTTATTTTTAATATATATGGTTATTTATCAATTTATTAAAGTTTGAGAGATCTCAAAGTACACTCTAAAAGTTCAAAAAGTTAATTGCACCTAAATTAAAGTTTGGAGGAGCTATTTGTAAAAAAAGATATATACTATAACAGTAGAATCTAATTTACCACGAAGATGTTTGTATATTATATGCTATTACACATAGGACTAGGCAAAACACCTTAAACCAAACTATAAATTGAACCGAACGAAAAATTCTGCTTTTTCATATGGTTTGATATTTAGTGCGGTTCAATATTGGATATTCGGTTCGTGGTTTGGTTCACTTCTCACCGTTTACTTTCTTTTTTTAAAAGACGGATGACTAGACTTGAGCTGAAATCACGTTTACCATTAGAGGAAGAAAAAACGCCCGCGTCTCTTCCGCACCGTTTATTTAAATTAATTCTTTTATGTTTTGAGGTCGTTGATTTCTATTGGATTTTGCTGAGTTACATTCTGAGGGAGCGTTTCATATCTGATATATTAAGAAGCAAATATTAGTGGTGCATGGTTATAGATTACAATGCAACATGCACATTGCACAGAAGTCTTTGATAAGCTCAAGTCAGCACAAAATATTGCATCAAGTAATATCAAGACAGTTGACTTGTATCAGCCAGCATATTAGTCTAGTAAATCAAAAAACTTGTCACGTTTATTCAGGCATACCTTAGAATATAAAATAGATAGCACAGAACCAAAAATCTCGCTTGACAGTATTAACCGAATAAACAGATTTTTTAAATTGTAAATGTGCTTACCCCATTTCTGGTTATTAAATTTGTAAGAATTTATTTAAAAAGAAAAACGATTCGAATCATGAATCGAATTATACTGAATTATTTTTTTTATATTAAAAAAATTTATGTTTCGATTTGATTTAGAAAGAGAAAAAAAAAAAAAACAAACCGTTAAATAAAGGTTCAGTTTGATAAAGGAAGTGAATCGTATTAAATCGAATCGTACTCATTCGTATTGCAAATCATAATTGAGTTTAACGAAATAATCGAGAAGGATAATTCAATAGTAAAGAGATCTAGGTGGCTTACGTAGGTGAAGAAAAAAAAAAAAATATTTTGCTAAGCATTTGAACTAGGCTCAGCTATTGGTATTACTCTATTGTGTCTCATTTTCATATTTGTATAGATTCTATGTTTGAAAAATCTCAACTTATGAAAGATTTATTTATTAAATATATATGAAAATCTAAACTCATAACCCAACTTGTTTAATAAGTATACCTCGTATCTAGATTGAGTCTATTTATCAATTAAATAGTTATAAATAAATCTATAAAATATTTATAAATACAATGGGAAAATAGTGATAATAATATTTAAATTTTACAAAGGTAAATGAGATAGGCTTTTGATACATAACATAAAATTATAATTCAAATAAAAGTTTTAGTAAAATAAAGTTTCGTCAAATATACGAAATTTGGAAATTTAAGGTACATAACATTACTAAATGAAACCATGGCACAAATGGATATTGCTATTAGTATTGATTTCTAAATTCATTGTATTGTTTGTCGGATCTTTAGGGGAGACATAAAAAATCTACCTACGAGTTCCTAACTTTTTAACCATTTACACTAAGATATAATAAGAAAAATATATAGTTAGAAGTAGTGAATCTCGTACTTTTAATTGAAATCTCTAACTTGGAAAGAAGATATTTATATAACAAAATATAAATATAAAAAAATATATAACGTATCTCATATCTAAATCTAAAAGTTATACACAAACTTAAACCGTGTCAAATTTTTTTCAATACACCAACCTATTTAAATCGTATCATATGAAGTCCACGTCTTAAAGGTGGAGTCCTAAATTGTTAACCCTAATTTCAACCAATTATATTTAGCAGTAAATGATAACCGCAATGTTCTCTTAAAACCTTTTGCTCTTATCAAAACGAGTGTGTTTGAAGACGTATCCCATTGTCGGTTTCCTTGGTTTGATGTGTGTCCAATGTTGTGAAGGAAACTTGCAAATAAAGAAAAAACTAAGGATTGTAGGGCTTTTATTATTCGATTATGCAGTTAAAGACTTTAATTTTCTTTTTAAACCTTTCGAATAAAAGCACATTCTAGGATTCTGGTCCTAATAGTACTGGCACAATCAACAATGCATCATCTTATAATATTAGTTATTGTTACCACGGTTTAGAATGAGAAAGCAAAATCACATGCCCCACCCAACAAGTGAAATTCTATTGCTAGACAACTTTATTCTGGAAACAACACACCTAAATCTTTTGCATGTGTCATTGTTGACTTAACAGCCCACGTAGAGAATTTGGTTGAAAAAAAAAATCCATATAGAGAGCTAAATTGATATCACAACAATGGGATTTATGAAGAAACTAACAATAGTTTAATTACCCAAAAAGAATAGTTTAAGAAAAAAAATAGTTTAATTACCCAAAAAGAAAAAAAAAAAAAAGTTTAAGAAAGAGCAAGTTGGGTCACTGTTAACCGTATTGTCTGGAAATTGCGTTAATTGAATGAACACAGCCACACGTACTGACTAGATAAACGGCAGATAATTTATGGATAATGTGAAACGCCTCACAGAATATTTGAAAGTGAGGAAACTATAGTATTATGTCATGGGAAAATTACACATAAAAGAACCAATGTTTGAATTAAGTTTAAATAGAGGATAAATTTTTTGAGGAATTAAGATAGATGATGAATATTATATTAAGTGGTTAAAATAAATAATCAACACTATAATGAGTGGTTCCTATAGATATTAAAATCCTAATGAATTATCTTTCATTTAAACTACTTAACATAATATTTATTATTTATCTCAACTACTTAAAAGTTTAATCCTCCATTTAAACTGTGAACTTGAAACTTGATTCTCTACATATTATTCTCTCAATTTTCTATTTAAAGAATTGCCTCGCTTATTTTCCCACCTACAAATAACGAGAAAGCAAAAGGCATACACTTTCATTTTCTCTCCCTTGTGTTGCCACCTCTTCTCTTTGCCTAAGAGTTTTGCATGCGATTTCATGAGAAATTAAAGATAAGGAAACATCCATTCTATTTTTCCACTTTTCTTCTCCTATTCTCGGCGGCATTGTATAGGATGAGAAATTAAAAAAAAAATTTCCACTTTCTTTCCCCCTTTTCTCCTATTTGGAGGGTAATCGAATTTGGTAGAATCTAGGGAAAGCCTTCTTTCTTAAATTAAATCACCCCCTTTTCTTTGTTATTCTAAATAATAAGGGAAAATATCTTGATAATTGCAATTTCCTTTCATTTTTCTTTTTCTCTTAATTCATCTCCTTTAGGTTGTCAAATTCACGATTTTATATAAAATTGTTAAAAGGTTTATAAATCATAATGTAAAATTGAAATATAGAAATGCAATTTTTTACAACTTATGTAAAATAGTTGTAAAAAATTGTAGATGTACTTATACTAGTTGTAAAGAACCCAAAATACATGATTAAGATAAATAAATAAATAAATGAAGTTCTTTTTCCATAAATTCTTCTTAATCTATAATCTAAGATGAATGAAAGAAGAACATTCAAAGGTGAAACTAATATTTTTTTTCCATTATTTTGTTTGGAAAAAGTAATGAATTGTGACAAACCAAATGTTTCAATTTATTTTAAGTTATCGATGGTATAGACTGAAATATATAGTTTTCTTTATAAACTTTATTATTAAAGTTGGAACTTGAATAAAGGCAATTATCATTGAAAAAGAGACTAAGATTGAGAGGAAGAAAAAAAAAGAAACAAAAAATTGGAATAATATAGGAAACATGATGAATGTCATAATAGTTAATAACTTATAGAATTTTAGTTGTACTTTTAAAAAAAAAATTTAGCTCATTTAACTTAGATATATAAAATTGGTAAACTTAATTAAAATCATAAGTTTCTATAGAATTTAACAAAGAAAATTACTTATTTACAATCAAAATTAAAAAAAAAATTACAAGAATACAAATTGTATAAAAAAAATTATTAAAATACCAAACTTATATTGTATTTTAAAGATGCGACTTAAGCAATTCTAAGGATACGACACAAGTATAGTAATCTTTTATCAATTAAGGCTAAGGCTATATCGCATTTATGAAATGTGATAATAACTAATACTAATATGTCGCATTTTTAAAATGCAATATAATACTTATATCACAAATCTTATGTTTAAGTTTTTCTAGTAGGACCAAAGCTATATTGCATTTTTGAAATATGACGATCTACTAATACTAGTGTCGTATTTCTAAAATATAATATAGGCTTGAGAGTAGTTTATCATTATCCGATTTCATTAATGTAAGACAAGTTTTTTTATACATATTGTATTTTAGAGATATGATATAGGTTTGTATTATTATAATATTTGTTACACAATTTATATTTGTGTAATTTTTTTTAAATGTTGGTAGACACATGTTTAACTCAAGTTTAATATGTAAACACAATTAAAAATATAAGTTTTTACATGAAAATGATTTTATACTTGAATTAGCTTGGAAAAACATTTAAAGGGTAATACATACCACATGTTATGTAAATGTGGTATATAATAACTAATAAAATGTTGACATGTATAACGTGTACAAATTACAAGTAGTAATTAATTTGAAAACTACTCCTTCCATTATTATTTGTGTCAATATATTATTATTATTTACATGCCATGTATATATAACACGGGTTTGTACTACCAAATGAATCTCTTTCAAAATCATAATGTCATCAAATATCATTGATAAATCACAATTTTAATAATTATGTCTCCCTTCTTTAGAAACATAGATTTGAGGAATGTAGCACTCTATAATATAGGAAACAAACATAAAAGATATCTACTAATAATAGCTATAAATATACTCTTTCCTTACCTTCACCAAACCAATGCAATAGGAATTCTCTCGTTGTGATTAGAAAAAGATAGGAAACCAATGGTCAACAAGCAAGCTAGTATCTTAACCCTAAACACTTTCTTAAGCATCACAAATAATAGATTCACACTATGATAAAATTAGTCGACGTAATTCTCTGTTTCCCTTCATATGAATGACCCATTGAATAAATGAAAACCCTATTCTTGATTCTATGAGAATTTTTATGATAGAACAACACATAATAAATAAATAGAAGTGAAACCTATAAGAACAAATTGTAAAACATATTAAAATCCTAAAAGGAGATAGAAATAATAAGTTCTAAGAATTGAACTCTAACAATCTATTATAAAACAAAAACATATTCTTTTAAAATTAAGATTTTTATAATTAAATCAATCTTTAATAAACTTTTAGATTTCAAGACTAGGGTTTTAGAATACCATAGGAATTACAAGTTTAATTAGAAAATTAAGGATTAAACCCTTAAAAATTCAAATTAAGAATAACAAGAGATGAAATCTTAAGAAATGGTTGAAGAAGAAATTCAATAGATTGAAAGGATAGGGTTTCATAAAGAAATAGAAATTACAATCTTAATCAAATAGGATGGATCTTAAAATCAATATTGTCACATTCCGAATTTACAATGTTACTACATCACACAAGTATACTTGCTTAATTTTACATATAATTTGAACTTTCCAATATACATTACATATCTAGCACCTCCATTAGAGTTCAACTTTAGACTTTTAAATTACAAATATGTACAACTGTTACATGTTCAAAAGATTCTCATACAAACTAGTACATTTTTTTTTTCTTTCCTATAAATGCTTCAAATAGTACTACATTTCAACTTGAATTATTCTTCTCGAAAGGTTGTTGACTCTTCTAGCATACTCTAAAAGTAACACCCACTAATTACTTGGCCCGGCTCTTACTTTAGAACCTAAGGATAAAACACTTTATTCCCTCAGCTTTTTATAAGCTGAGCAAGAGTGGATTGACAATACAAACACAAGAGCATGTCCACATCACAAAATGAAATCAAGTTTACTCACAAACATGTATATGAACAATGAAATGCTATGCTCATGTATATGGCATACATCAATATTGATATCCTAACCTAACCTAGCTATCATCTGATTGGTTGACTTCAATCTAGGCATTTGGACAAATTTTCCAGGAACTTAGCAAACTCGGCTAAGCAATAATCACAGTTCTAGTTATGATTATTAGTTAATGTAAATCTATATGCATAAAAACTTAGATTTTTTCCAAGCAAGATGTTTGTTGAGTAAAATAAAACCTTTTAGTTAAACTCAGCCTATCAAATTCGAAAGCTTAGAAAACATGACCCATAGGTTACTTTTATGTCATGCCATGAATGCATCAACCATTTATCACATCAATACTAAGTTTAATTCCTAATCCAGCTTTCATTTATATTTCCTTTAAGTTCTAAAGCCTTAATGTAAGGTTCATTGAAGTGAACACCTTAAGAAGGAGAGTTAGTACTTAATTCTTTAGTTGAGTTAGTATAAAACCAATCATCATAAAATCAAACAATAGCCTAGTAACAACACATATTGCATTCACAAAACGTAAGTTAACTAACAGCGCATAAATCCAGAAGGTTAGGAATTATTTTAGTAGCTCATTAAACTCATGTCACATTTACATACAAGATTAAGCACACTTATTATGGTTAGACAAGTTAAGAGTAGATAAAATCTACTCTAAAATACAAGTAATCGACTTACTAGAGTCACTTAGTGATTTTCCTCAAAAGCTTACACTCGAAGCTCTTCTTTGCCTATTTCACCAAATAAAACATGGAAAACACCCGAGTTAATATATGTCGAGTATAAGCAAGATTTTTTGCTTACTTACACTTAAGGTCCAAGTCTTGGTATTATCCTTTTTAAGACAACTTTGGTCTTAGTTACTTTCTATCCCAGTTTTTGACTTACTATCTGTATGCTAAGTCATTCCTAGGGTTGTAAACAAGTAGAGTTGAGATAATACAGTCCTGAACTCAAGCTCAAGCTCGACTCGATTAAGCACGATTTATTTAAAAGCATAATTTTTTTTTAATTATCACAACATTAGTGTTCAATATCTACTTGAGCTAGACTAACATTTATATCTAACTTGAGCTTGATTAGGCTTACAAGCTAATCGAGCAAAGAATTATAAAGTTGAGCTCAACTTAGTCAACTACTCGAGTAGCTCAAACTCATGCTTAACTCAATTTTTCTCAAATCAAACTTGAGTAAATATTGAGGTGAACTTGAGTAACTCATGAGTAGTTTGACTCATTTACACCCTCAATCCTTCTAACATATTTTATGAAATAGTTTTTGACCTCCTCGACATTATATGGATATTATTATACCTCATTTCCTTAACACATTACTTTGATTCTAAGATAAAAGACTTATATGTCTAATTGATATAGTTTCATCAACATATCATTTAAGTTAACTATATAGCTAAACCTGTATATGGGACATAAAGAATTATTGTGTAAACACATATATCTATCTAAAGATCGACCAGCCTCCCACATCAATTTTTGACCTACTTCTGTACATCATGCTATTCTAGATTTTTTTGCCCAACATTTTGACTTAGGTTCTAACTTTCACAAAATACTTTTTAAATCATCAAATCACTCAATTTCAGCATTAGCTCCCTTATTTCCACACTTCATTACTCTAAGCCAATATTTAAAAACTTAAATACAGTTATATTGTAGGACTTAGATGTCAAGTTACCTAATCAAACTCTCATTTTAAGCAATTTCAACACATATGCAAGGTAAGTTGGAAAATACCTAAAAGTCCAACTTTTGAATTTTACAAAACTTCATAGAATTAAAGTAAACACTTATTAGTGATTGTACAAAATTTTTCAAATCAAAATAGCATCATTTAGGCTTTTGAAAAATGGATTGAAAATTAGTTTTAGGCTCCATTTCTTATTTGAATTTAGTTTTATTTTTGGATTCTACATGAAAAATTACATGGGGAAACTAAAAATTATAATTTTTGGACTTCATTTGCTATCTTTGGAAATTTAGAAAAAAATCAAGCAAAACCAAAACTCACCATCGCCCAAAACTCCCATTGCTATCTAAGGATAGGGGTATGTCGGCTAGCCTAGGCATAACCTTTATTGTCTCCAAGTGGTCTTGTTCCACTTATTGGTGGTGGTTTGCCTAAGAATTTGAAATCCTCCTATTTTGCTCTATTTTCTTGCTAATTTTTGTAAAGTTTCTTTTTGACAATTCTAAAGCTCCCCATTATTTTTCTCTCCTAAAATGTCTAAACTTAGTTTTAGAATTGAGTTCTTAAATTTATAAGCCCCTCTTAGTTGGTGGAGAATATCTCCAAGGACCAATTATCCCTACTTTTGCATTTTCTTTACAATATTTAATATTTAACCACATTTAGAGGTGGTCCAAATCTATACAAACAATATGCTATGTCCCTTTTGGATAGCAATGATCTACTAGCTATCTTCTTGTTATTTTTAATTTATTTAGCTTATTTATAACATTATTTTGAGTATATTATATAATATATTATTATTTTTTCCAATTTCGACTATACAATTATTTATGTGATACTTATACTAGCTATTTTATTTTAAATTTGCTCCAAATTATTATTTTTATAGGTTAAGAAATTTTATTTTCAAGGTCTCGTTATATTTTGGTTTCACGTTTCGAGTTTATGACAAAAATATTCACTATTGATAAAAATATGTTTTCATTAATTTAAATATTTTGTTGACTTAATTTTATAAAATAGACTTTACTAGGTGTTTCTTTTAACATTTTAGACCTTATGTTAAAATATCATTCAATTTGAAGAACTTTTTTTGGATACCCTAAATTGCTTTGGTCTAAGGTAGCAAATGCCTCACATTCTATCCCCTCTACAAAAAGTTTTGTCCTTGAATCTTACTTATATTGTGGGTTAAGTATCACATTAACAACTATAGAAAGAATACCAACCTGGTATAAATAATTCCAGATATTCTCCTTTCATATGATCCCATATTCTCATGTTACCTCTTTTGCGATATGTCTACTCTATGAAACTTTGATGTACTCAATACTCTTGTTCCTTGGCCTTTACACTTTTGAATCTAAAATACATATTGTTTGTTCCACATAAGTTAGATTCTCTTTTAGTTCTAGTGGGGGGATCATCTAGTATCATCGCTGGATCTCCTACAAACTTCTTGAGAGTTGAAACATGAAAAACATTATGAATACCAGCCATTTCATTCAGTAACTTAAGTTCATAAGCTATTTTTCCAATCCCTCTCCTAATT
The DNA here is from genome assembly GCA_024138015.1 of Lumnitzera littorea. Lineage (NCBI taxonomy): Eukaryota > Viridiplantae > Streptophyta > Magnoliopsida > Myrtales > Combretaceae > Lumnitzera > Lumnitzera littorea. Next base: position 30,277,519 of record JAMXBB010000012.1, read on the forward strand.
GATATTGACCAATATATTACACACTCAATCTCCCTTTGATACCGAATCGTCTTACTCCTTTCATTGAGGATATCTTTAAGAATACCCAGGCTACTACTTGAAATTTCAAAGGTTCCCTTCTAACGTCTACATAACATTTTTGTTGATTGTATGCAGTTCACATTCAATCTCTAATTACTTATACCTTTTCTTTATGATCTGTAACATTGTTGGTTCAATCTACTAATGGTAAATGATCATCCAACTTCCTCCAAATTCTAGTACACAATCTTAGCATATCTTCTAAGGTTTGTATAGTACATTTTAACTGTCCAGCACTTTATGGATGATATGTGATGCTAAAATTTAACTTCGTTCCCATCTCTATTTGTAATAATTATGAGAATCAGGGCAAGAAAATGAGAGTCATGATCTAAGACTATTAATATTGGTAGGACATGTAATCGGATTATTTCCTTAATAGACACTTATGCTAATTGTTGTATTTTTGCTATTTGCCTTGTTTTGAGAAAGTGTATCAACATATGGAGTTGATCTACCACAACCCATATCATATCATGGTGCTTCCTAGTTCGGGGCAAACCATTGATGAAATCTATTATTACATTTTCTGATTTCCATTCCAGTATAGGTAAAGGTTATAGGACCCTACTTGGTTGTTGGTGTTCAAATTTCACTTTCTGACAAGTCATGCATTTTGATATATATCTAGCCACATCTCCTTTTATTCCCATCCACTAGAACTTTCTTTTAAGTCCTTATACATCTTATTATTCCCAAGATAAAGAGAATATTTCGCATTATGAGCTTCTTCAAAAACTATCCTCTTAATTTCTAAATCTCTTGGAATGCATATTCTTCCTGTAAATCTCAATATTTCCAAAACATCAAATTCAAAATCTAGTTGTTTCTTAAGATTGCCTCGACTCTTCTGCAACTTCCCATTGTTCTTCTAAGCTTCCTTTATGCATTCTAGAAGCATAGGTTGTATTTCCAATCAGGCTAATATAGACTCTCTTCCTTTGGTTATAACTTCCAAAGTCAACTTCTACATTTCCTCAATCAACTCTTGCTTGTCAGTAATTAAACTAGTAACACTACTAAACTTCTTCTTACTTAAAGCATCAGCAACTACATTTTCCTCCTTCGATTGATAATAAATGGATAAATCATAATCCTTCAACAATTCTAACTACTATCTTTACTTTAGGTTTAACTCCTTCTGTGTGAAAATATATTTAAATCTCTTATGATCCATATATACTTTACAATTCTCACCTTATAAATAATGTCTTTGAATCTTTAAAGCAAATATAACGGCTACTAATTCCAAATCATAAGTCAAGTAGTTCTACTCATGTAGCTTGAGCTACCTTGAAGCATAAGCAATCACTTTGTCATTTTGCATTAGCATGCATCCTAATATGCTCTTTGAGGCATCACAGAAATTTCAGTCTCTAACACCACTGGGTAAAGTTAATATTGGTGTAGTAACTAGTCTTCTCTTAAGCTCTTGAAAACACTTTTCACATTGGTCACTCTACTCAAACTTAACACATTTTTGGGTTAACTGCTCTAATGGTATTGCAATTGTAACGCTCTAAAACCTATGATTCCATAGATCGTTATGTGTTCCTAATCCTCTATTGACACGTTAGGCTTACAATCAACGACAATTTCCAAAAATATTTCAATAATAGTCTCTAATAATTATTTTTTTCAATAAATTTGAATTCCCCAAATAAAATTATATTTCCTTTTGAATAAGAACAATTAATTACCAAATAATAGTTAATAACGCATAAGGCTAAAGATTCTATTTATCAAATCTCTTAGAATATTCTATAATATCATATATGGTTGTCACTCTTCCCATCTCAAAGGTAATGAGAAGAACCTCAATGATTTCAATCACTTGTGCATCAATATTTCCTGCGTTTGAAAAATAAAGAAGAGTGAGCCAAAGCTTAGTATATATCACCTAAGCACATGAGCATAGGCAATCATAAATAACATAAACACATGCGTTAAATGTAGACAGATAAATCACATACAATAATTTAATTATCTTTAAATTAGCTAAACACACATTTTACAATGGAGGTCCTTGTAACCTCCATTACAACATGAATTGCCTCAACATCTAATAGTAGGCATACCTCTTCAAGCCCCTCTACAATCTTATAGTAGGCATGCCTCTTTAGGACCTTCTAATCCTATGCTGGGTATGCCACTTTGAGCCCCTTCTACAGTAACCTAACATTAGGCATGCTACCAAGGGCCTTGTCTAAACAAATTAGATCTAGTCTAGATCATTTCTATGCTAGACTCATTAAGGGAAAACACGTCGTAAGCTCCTTAGAGATTTGCTGGTCCTAGCCCTTAAGCTAGGCTACATACAAGCAATATTTAAGCTAGATAAGTTATTAGTCCATTTAAGATCTTATACAAGTATGTATATACTAGCCTGGTAAGCACAAACAATATATAATGTCACTTACCTAGCATCCGATGATAGAAATTGATCTACTTTAGCTTAGAAGAATAATCTTGTTTTTGTTGAACTCTAGAGAGAGAAAGAGATCCTTTGCAACCTTCTAATCTAATCAATCATTTAACACCTTGAAAATCAAAATCAGGATTTTAGATTCAATCCTATGCTTTATCATAACATCAAATCACTTACCATTAGGAATTTTAAGATTGCAACTGGCCTTACATGTTAACTCCTCCACCAAAGCCTTCCTCTTGCACTACCAATAAGAGTTACGATTAATTTTAGGATTCATCAAACCAATAGAGTCAAAGGGATTTGTATCTTCGCTTTAAGATTTGTGAGGTTCACTATGAGAGAGTTCTTGTTTTATAATACAGTTGGGGTCTAATGAGCCTCTTGAGAAGAGAGGCCTTTTAAAGCTAGGTTAAGTGTGTAATCCTAACTTTTGTAATTCCTAAAATACCCTTTTCTAAAATTACTTAATTACATTACTACCATGAATTTTCTTGTATAAGCTTTCTTTATTTTATTTGTACTTTCTTTAAATTTTCCTTGGTGTTAAGCAATCTTAGAGAAATCTTTTATGAATCTCCATTAACAAATGGCCATTCCTAAGAAACTTCTAACTTTAGTACTATAGTTGGTCTTGACCACTTTGTCACTGCTTACCTTTGCAGGGTCAACAAATATTCAAACCTTCGATACTATTTGACTTAGAAATCCTACTTGTTCAACTAAAACTCATACTTCTTTAGTTTTGCATATAATTGGTTGTCTTTGAAGGTTTAGATCATGATTCTAAGATGTTTAGCGCGCTTCTCCCTATCAATTGAATACATTAAGATAGCATCTATAAATACAATCATAAATTCATTTAGATATTTCTTAAACAACTAATTCATTATGTCCACAAAAGCAATTGAAGCATTTATCAAACCAAATGGCATCACTAAAAATTCATAATGGTTATATCTCATTCTAAAAACTATTTTAGTATGTCTTCTTCCCTAACTTTTAGTTAGTCAAATCTTGATTTCAAATTGATCTTTGAAAATACTATAGCTCCCTTCAAATGATCAAATAGATTATCCATTGGAGGAAGCGGATACTTATTTTTAATTGTCACTTTATTCAATTCTCAATAATATATGCATAATGTTAAGTTTCCATCCTTCTTCTTAACAAAAAGCATAGCCGCTCCCTACAACGATGTACATGGTCTAATAAATCCTTTATCTAACAATTCTTGTATTTGCTTCTTGAGTTCTACCAACTCAATTAGTGCCATACGATAGAAGGTTTTGGAAATAGGTGCGGTATTTAGTACAAGATATATGGTAAACTCAATTTTCTTGTCAAGTGACAAATAAGGCAAATATTTAGGAAAGACTTTAGGATTTTTACATACTATGGGGAATATCTTCCAATTTAATTTCCTTAGTTTAGGTATCTACTATTGAGGCTAAAAACCCTTAATTGTCACTTCTTAACAACTTCCTCACCTTGCTTATTGAAATTATATGAGGAACTGCCTTTAAAATAATGTTCTTTTCCATTAGGTAATCAGAACACCACCGTCTTTCTTTCACGGTCCACATTTACTTGATATTTAGTTAACCAATTCATTCCAAAAATCACATCCAAGCCTTTCATGTCTAATGTAATTAAGTTAGTAGGCAACTCACAATCTTCGTACACACATCTCCACCTTTAAACTTCCATAGTACCACTTGCTTCCCTCTTGAAGGAGTTGTGACTATTAGTCTACTAAAAGTCATTTCTTTCAACATATTCTTTTGATGCATAAGAATGAGTGGCTTCAATATCAAATAAAGCATAGTCATAACTATTGCCTATATAAACCAACCCTAAAACAATTATTTATGACTATATTACTTCTTTTACATATATAATACAAAGAAGCAAATGCTAGTTAACTACATAATATATCTTAATTAGAGAATTCTAAATTATACTCAACTACCATAACATGTCCATCTCCAACTTCTTTAGGTTTTGCATCTACCTTTCCTACTTGGTTATTGTTTCGATTAGTGAGTTCTTACCTATTAGCCTAAGCTTGATCTTATCTATCATGTTGCTTAGTGCATTGGTTTGAGTTGTGACCTGTCTTATGATATTTAGAACAATCTACACCTAAAGCACTTTCTTCACAAATCTAGATAATCTACAGCTCGATGCCTTACGTTACACTTCTAGCATGGTAGCATAGTTCCACTTCCTCTTTAATTCTTATTCATAGGTTGCTTTCCATGTTTCCCTTTTGTTGCCTTATTACTACATTTGGAACTTTCTCTTCTTATTCTCCATTTCCCCATCTTCCTCTTGAAGAGCACGATTTTGCTCAATCAACTAAGCTTCATTCACCAAATTAACATATCTCACAATTCTAGCTCTCTTCAACTCCACTTGATAGTATAAATCAAGTTTAGCTTTGAATATCCCAACTTGGCTAACTCATTGTTTTGAACAACTTCCAGGGTAAACTTCAACAATCAATTGAACTCTTTGATAAGAGTAAATTATTCTATACTTTCGAGACATATTTAGGTATAAATTGTTCATAATTGTGTTCATTTCTAAAGTTCTTGGTACTTAATTGTGTAATATATTAATTTTAGATGATTTAAGAGCAAAGAGATGAAGTCTGCACAAAAACAATGCAATTTAAGGCAATCACAACCATGAGGAGAAGAAAACTTTGAAGGAAAATCAAGATACATTCCATCATGGGTACAATAATGAAAGAGTTGAATGATCATCATCGATCATGCCCCCTATTATAGGTATGATTATGAGAGTTACTGTGATCTCCCTATTAATCACGATCATGATTGGTTATTAAGGGGTGATCACTCTCTTAATCACCGGTGTGATGAGATGAAATGTTTGCGACAAGGAGTTCATGTCCATCATCACAACCGTGATCAATGTAGAGTTCTGTTTTTTCGAGAAGATCACACCTCATGTCACAAGCATGGTAGGAGTGGATATGACTATTCTTCTTTAGCTTTTTCACATAAATCGGTGCTTAGAATAGGTCTTAATACCAAGAGGTGTATTTTGAGCCATTTGACGATAAGAGTATAAATATACTCTAATGTTTAAATAAAAGAGGAGGATTACATCAGATCATCATAATCAATATCATTAAGAACATCAAATCATTAACCCATAACACACCTATTCAATCATCTTATACCATTTTGTGTTTTGTTCAATTGATCTTCAGTACAATCATTAGTTTTTATCATATTCTTCTAGGAAGAACTCGAGAGAGTCCACGGGACTTCATTGTTCATGTATTTGTGAGACTTTTATAGTGTAATAAAAAAGGGTTTTATAATATGATTAAGTGCATGGAATAGTAGTTTCCTAATTGTTTGCTATTCTTAATGAATTGAACTTGAATAATCTAAGTATAGTGTAGTTTACAATATTGATTTAGGCTAGATTTCGTAGAATATGCCAAGAGATAATTGTATTGAGTAGATCTAATTCATTAGAATAATTTACTCCTGATAATAGAGATATTATTAAGAAAGTTACTACATCTTTAGGGAAATTGATAAATTAACACGAAATTAATGTGATCTAGGTTAATTGTTAATTTGGAAGAGATTCCAATAGACACAATTAAGATTAGAAATAAGTAATTTTGAAAAGAATGCTTATATATCTATAATTTCTCGTAGATAACAAGTATTAAGACAAAAAGTATATTAACAGAATCATGCTAGGTGGTGAAGCAAGTTTGTTCGTTTATTAAGTGTGTTGTTAGTAATTGTACTTGTAACCATTGTGTTGGTTAGCATTAGCTTGTGGATTAGTATAGTTTAGTTAGTAATTTAGAGTCTTAATAATTAATCACTTGATAAATTGAGTTGCTAGATAATAAGAAGGATAATTAGTACTGGTGTTTGTATCCATTCTTAGTAGAGATGACTCTATACTCATCTGTGCTATAAAAGGATAGGTACACTTGCTTGTTGAACCAAGTTGAGAATAGAATATAGGTTTATAAATTTTAAAACTTGAAAGCTCTAATTAGAGGTAATCAAGTTTTTGGCACTGTTGTCTAGGATCGACATCATTAGGAAAATTAAAATTTCTATGAATCTAGTCTTTTATTTTTGTTGCTTTGTTATTTTCAAGAAAATAGTTGTGCTCAATTTGAATTAGACTATTGGTTTTTGCAGTTTATGACCCTGAGCAGCATGACTAATATAGTTGACTTCGATCTTAAACCCGAGATAACACTCAAAAGTAACTCAAAGAAAGTTTGCGAGTATTTTGATAAGCAAGCATCTAGTAGTAAGGAAATAAGAGCATGTGAACCGTTGAGGATAAGAATAGAGACATAAGGCTCATTCAAAATGAATAACTGAAATGAGAATGTCAAGCCACCTTTAGGGAACCGGTTTATGAATCTAGAAGATGGTATCCAAAGAGTTCCACTATTGAATTTGGACCTACCTCTTGATGGAAATCAGAATGTAGTATAAGCATGGAACGAGCTAAGAGTAAATCCACCTATGGCTTCAGGAATAATGCTAGATTATTATAGACCTAACTTAGATGTGGCAAACATTAGCATTGCTTGGCCTTGTGTTCAAGCGAAAACTTTTAAGATAAATTTGAGTGTTATTCAGATGATTTAACAGTGCGTCCACTTTGATGGATTTAATGAGGAAGACCCTAACAATCACTTATAGCAATTTCTAGAAATATGTAACGCATTCAAGATAAGTAGTGTATTAGATGATCCTATCCATTTAAGATTATTCCCATTCTCATTGAGGAATAGTGCTAAACAGTTGATGAACTCTATGCCAAGAAACTCCATTAGTACTTGGCAAGAGATGATAGAGCTATTTATGAGAAAATATTTCCCACAATTAAGAATAGCCAAGCAAAGGGCAGATATCTCCACATTTGGACAGTTGGAGATGGAAACATTATATGAGGCATGGGAGAGATCGAAGGATTTGCTTAGAAAATGTCCTCATCATGGGCTTCCAAAATCGCATCAGGTTCAAACTTTCTACAACGAGTTGAACTACACAACCAAGTAGCTTATTGATGCAGTTGCTGGAAGCTTAAATCACAAGTCACCAAAACAATGTATTCAGTTATTTGAAGACATGGCTAATAACCACTATAGGTGGTCATTAATAAGAGGTAGAGAGAAAAGACTAATGCAAAAGTACGAATTAGATCTTACTTCCTCCTTAGCTCATAAGGGAGAAATGTTAACAAGGAAGTTGGGTAACATAGCGATGAGTTAGAATAAGGCTTTAGTGATGGCAGATTTTGACTTTACAAGTTCATACAAGTCAAATCAATTAGAGCAAGTTGAGTATATGGGAAATCCTATCAAGCCTCGTAATGATCCATTCAGTAACACATATAACTCGGGTTAGAGGAACCATCTAAATTTTCGATGGAGTAATAACAACGAACAATGTTCAAACATGTAACCTCTTGGATTTCAAAAACAAGTTCCTCCTCCCTAAGCTAAACTAGGATCATTGGAAGAAATGCTGATGCAATTTATCAAGTCTTCTTAAGCATGCCATTAGGCTATTGAAACTACTTTAATAAATCAAGGTGCATCCATTCATAACTTAGAAAACCAAGTTGATCAGATTGCAAAAGCACTTTCAAAAAGAACTCCAAGATCTCTTCTAGATATATTGAGGAAAACCTAAAGGAATAAGTTAAGGCTATGGCTTTAAGGAATGGGAAAGAGTTGCAAGCTCTTAAGGGAGCTAAGGAGAAAGAGAGTGAGGATGATGGAGTGGCAAGACAATAAGAGCAAATCAATCAACTAGAAGAAAATGAGCTTCCTATCCCAATTAAGGAATATAAGCCATCACTACTATATCTAACCCAATTGAGAAAGGCGAGGGATGATAAGTAGTGTAGCAAATTCTTGGAATTATTTAAACAGTTGCACATCAATCTACCCTTAGTGGAAGCATTGGGACAAATGCCTAAAAATGCTAAGTATCTCAAGGAATTGTTATCCAACAAGATGAAGTTGAAATATTTGTCTACTATTAGGCTCGCTGTAATTCTAAACAAGCTACCTATTAGGCTCAAAGACCCAGGTAATTTTACCATACTATGTTTGAGTGGTGATTTATCAATGGAAAGAGCTTTGGTAGACCTTGGAGCAAGCATCAATCTCATGCGATACAGCCTATTCAAAAGATTGAATTTGGGTAAACGCAAGGCCATAAGAATGAGTCTGTAAGTAGCTGATAAGTCTAGGAGGTTTCTAAGAGGAATAGTAAAAAACGTATTGGTAAAGGTTCAAGATTTCATCTTCTCAGCAAATCTTATGGTTCTAGATGTGGATGAAGATGGAGATGTTCCACTCATATAAAGAAGGCCATTTTTGGCTATAGCAGGGGTAGTAATCGATGTTAAGGATGATAGACCTATTCTTAGAGTAGGAAGAGATGAGATGGTGATTCAGATGCCAAATGTCTTCAAGTAATCCATGACAAGTGACGATGAGTGTTTTGCTATTAACTCTTTTGATTTAACTGTTTTGATTTTATGTAGGAATTTCTAAGAAAGGACCCATTGGAGTTATTTTTGACTAAGAAGGAACAATTTGATGAAGTAGGAGAGATAAGTGAGATAGTTGCCCATTTGGAAGCTCAAGTTATGCAAAAGAAAGATATGGGGGTGGAAGAGATCAATAGGAACAACATCGCTCAATTGAAGCCTTCAGTAGACGAACCACCTAAGCTAGAATTGAAGTAATTACTTGCTTACTTAGAGTATGCATTTTTAGTAGACAATGCAAGACTCCCAGTTATCATTTCATTAGAACTTGATTCAGCATAGAAGAAAAAGCTTATATCAGTTTTGAAGGAGCATAAAAGGGCAACAGCATGGAAGATATCGGATATTAAGGGGATAAGCCCATCCTTTTGTACTTATAAAATACTAATGGAGGAAGGTTATAAGTTTGCAATATCGCCATAAAGGAGACTTAACCCGAATATGAAGGAGGTAGTGAAGAAGAAGTGGTGAAATTATTAGATGTAGGATTCATCTACCTAATTTCAAATAGCTTATGGGTGAGTCTGGTTCAAGTAGTTCCCAAGAAGGGTAGTATGACTATGGTATCGAATGAAAAGAATGAACTAATTCCGATGTTCATAGTCACTAGTTGGTAAGTGTGCATTGATTACAGGAGACTCAATGATGCTACCAAGAAGGACCATTTTCCATTACCCTTCATTGATTAGATGTTGGAAAGGTTAGAAAGTCATAGATATTACTACTTTCTTGATGGAATGTCAAGGTATTTTCAAATTTTGATTGCACCTAAAGATCAGGAGAAGACTACTATTACTTATCCTTATGAGACTTTTATATATTGTAGGATGTCATTCGGACTTTGCAATGTATTGACCACATTGACCACCTTTTAGCGTTGCATGTTAGCTATCTTTGGTAAATTGCTGGAAGATGGAATGGAAGTCTTCATGGATGATATTTTAGTATTTGAGGACACATTCGAAGGATTTCTTGCTAACTTGAAGAAGGTACTTCAGTGATGTGAAGAGATAAGTCTAGTTCTAAATTGGGAAAATTACCATTTTATGGTACAACAAGGCATTATCTTACATCATAAGGTATCAAATAAGAGGATTGAGGTTGAAATGGCTAAGGTGGAAGTGATCTCGAAGCTACCACTACCATCATTGGTTAAGGTTATGTATAGCTACTTAGGGCATGCTAGATATTATAGGAGATTCATTAAGAATTTCTCCGAAATAGCTAGACCCTTAACCAAACTTTTGGAAAAGGATGCACCATTTGAATTCAATGTTAGTTGTTTGGAGGCCTTTGAGGTATTAAAAGAGAAATTGACAAATGCTCCTATAATGATAGTTCTGAATTAGACCCTACCTTTTGAGTTGGTGTGTGATGCAAGTGATTCTACAATTGGCATAGTATTGGGATAGAGAAAAGATAGATACTTCTAACCTATATATTATGCTAATAAGACACTCACTTAAGCTTAAGAGAATTATACTACAATTGAAAAGGAATTGTTGGTGATTGTCTTCACTTTCGACAAGTTTTGATCATATCTCATTTTTTCAAAAGTGATTATCTACATAGATCATTTAGCTTTGACATATCTTCTAACCAAGCTTGATGTAAAACTAAGGTTGATCATATGGGTGTTGTTGCTATAAGAGTTTGATTTAGAGATAAAGGATAAGAAGGGAGCAAAAAATTTGGCTGCTGATCATTTATCCAGATTAAACAACCCACATCTGAAGCAACTATAAGTGGAAGATATCAATGATAAGTTTTTGGAAGAGAGTTTATTTACTATTGATGTGGCTAAGGACTAAGATACTCCGAGGTTTGTAGATATACAAAATTACTTGGTGGGAAAGGTTTTACCACAAGACTTAGACTATCGCAAGAAGAGGAAGTTCATTTTAGATTTAAAATATTACTTCTATGAGGATCCATTTCTATTCAGAGTATGTGCTAACCAAATCGTCTGGCATTGCGTTTCACATCAAGAGGGACAAAGGATCCTGTTTCATTATCATAGTGAGACAATGGGAGGCCATTACAATGCCAATAGGACAACTCAAAAGGTGTTGGAGGCTAGTTTTTACAGGCTAAGCATATTTCAAGATGCTTATGAGTAGGTCATGGCTTGCAATAAATGCCAAAGGATACGGAACGTCTCAAAAAGGGATGAAATGTCACAAAATTATATCTTGGAATGTGAAGTCTTCGACGTTTGGGGAATATACTTCATAGGGCTATTCTAGTTCTTTAGGGGATAAGTATATGTTGGTAGTAGTAGATTATGTGTTGAAGTGGGTCGAAGCTTAAGTTTTGCCAACAAATGATACTAGAGTGGTGGTGAAATTCTTGAAGAACTTATTCACTAGATTTGGAGCATCTTGGGCATTAATAAGTGATAGGGGGACTTGCTTTTGCAATATTTAAATAGAGCGAGTTCTTAAGAAATATGGAGTACATCATAGGATGGCAACTCCTTATCACGCACAAACCAGTAGCCAAGTGGAGGTATCTAATAGGGATTTAAAGAGAATATTGGAAAAGATTGTAGCTCACAACATAAAGGATTAAGCTAAAAAGTCAGATGATGCTTTGTAGGCATACAAGACTGCTTATGAGACTCCCTTAGGTACTATACCTTATAGATTGGTTTATGGAAAGGCTTGCCATTTACCAGTAGAAATCAAGCACAAGGCTTATTAGGCTATCAAAACAGCTAATTTTGATTTTAAAGTAGCTAGTAAATGGCAACATCTCTAAATCAATGAATTGGATGAATGGTGTTGGATGGCCTATGAGAACAATAGAATATGTAAGGATTGTGCAAAAAAATTGCATGATTCCCAAATAAAACATCTTAAGCAATTCAAAGAAGGTGATCCAATACTCTTATATAACTCTAGACTCAAGCTATTCCTTGGGAAACTTAAGTCTAGGTGGTTAAGTCCATTTGTAGTAAGGAGAGTATACCCTTACAAAGCAGTGGAGGTAACACATCCAGAAAAGGAAACATTTAAGGTTAATGGACAATGGTTAAAGTAATACCATGGAGAAGTTCATTAGAACGAAGGTAGAGAGGAGTTAAAACTTCTCCAATTCAAGAAATGAAGTTGAATCCTCTGGAAAGGTCAAGCTTGAGACATTAAACAAGCATGTATCCTTTAATTAGATTTGCTCACTTGTGTTTGATTTATCACTGTGATGTTTGTTCAGTTTAAATTACTTGTTATTGTTCTTGTTATTTGCTTGGTTTGTTTTGAGTGTATTTGTTTATTGTTTGATGCAAAAAGAAAGGAAACATTGAGTGGAAGTCATGACAATTCAAAGGGAATAGAAGAATTTCACTAAGTGTGGGGACATAAATGGATGATGGAAGGCCAATACGCATTACGACCAAGATAGAAGGTAAGTATTTAATTTTTTTTTAGCACATCATCGATCATTGACTCAATCGCGGATGTAATTAATTAATAGGGTTAATCCACCTATCCATCATGAACATGATTACCTCTCTAGGAGATTTCACATCCTTAATCAAGCCCATGATAAAAAGGGCTACACTTAAATTTCTTTGCACAATGCTAGTCATGAGCTTGTTCATGCTCGTGACTAGTAAAGGTTGTAGCTCATCATAGTTCAATAATTTTAGCTATAGTGCTAATTACAAGGGTCATTACACCCATGATCAATCCTGAAAGAGGCATCATGCCCTATATCATGGCCATGATTGTGTCCTTGATACCCCATTATATAAGAAATTGCCCCTTCTCTCTCTCTCCTCATTTCTTATACATTTTAAAACTCTATCCCATGATAACACTCATACACTTTTTTCCAAAGAAACTTCATCACCATTTTTCTCAACATCAACCCTTACTCCAACTACTTCTAACACTTGCACTCTCATTTTCATCCCTACTATACCCTCTTAAGGTATGATCTCCCCACCACCCCTACCCTTACCCCCCCTACTCCCTTTTTTTAGTTTTTCAACATTTATATAGATTTGGTTCATGAAATTTTAGGGTTTGTATATGTATGTTCAGTATGATTTATAATTGTATTGTGATCATACTTGTAGTTATGTTTGTGTAGTAATTAGACTTTGATTTGCATGACTTTGTGCTAAAATATGAGATGTTTAATTTAAACTCTAATTTCCATTGACAATTACCGAATTGGGGATTTTTGCAAATTAAGCCTAATTGGATGATTTAGTTTCATCGTCAGTAATTAAGTGTTATGTAAGATTGCATTATTAGTTGGTTTTCTATATGTTAAAGTGTCGTATGGCGTTTGGGAATCGGATTGTATTTATGTGTTGATGCTGTGAATTAGAATGTTGTATAGTCAAGGAGAGATACTAATTCTTAGTTGAAGCTTGGGTTACAAGTTGAGTTTGCAAGAAATTCACTTATGTACTTTATGTTTGAAAATAAACCTAATTTGATCATGTTTAGTTTGTAGATACTTTATATTTGGAAAATGGAGGAAATTGGAATGTCTATGCTTTGGTCTAAATTGCCATTAGATTATACATGATCTTTGCTTTTCTGGAACTAATGCTTGTGTTTTTGCAAATGGTACCTAAGAAATCATTAACAACTTCCTAGAGCAAGAGACTTATGGCTAATCATTCTCCTTCTCCCTAAGTTCAAGTAAGGCAGTCACTCCACCAGCTGGTATGACTACAGAATAGAAAGAGAGATTTAAGGAATTTGTTGCCAAAAAGATAATCAAGAGACATTGTATTGTCAATTGGGACGTGTTAGGAGGGTATGGGTTAAAGTTAGCTATACAGAGGTTGTTGGGGAGTGGACCATAGTTGAAGTTATTTGTTGTTCAAGAGAAAACGTACAAGCAAACAACATTAGTCTTTCTCTCATCATTTAACATCAAGTATTAGCTCAAAAATGGAAAATGAGGTAGAGTTTTTTGCCTTTGGAAGAACTCATACCTTTGATATGTTGACTTTTGTATGTGCTATGGGATTATATACCTAGGCAAAGCTGGAGGATGATGAGTTTGAAAATTTGCCAGTAAGTCTTCCTCGGGGGACTTCTATGAATGAATTTTGAAGAGAAATATCAAATGAGAGTAGTTTTTGGGCGAGCAAGTGTAAAGCTTCAACCTTGAAGAAAACCAGTGCTCAGGTCCTCCATTACATCCTTGTTAGGACAATTTATGGGAAGCATGAGAGTCCTAGGTATTACTACCCTTTTATAGTGTACTTAAGGGATATCTCATAAATGTGGGAATCCTCATTGCATCTAGAACTCGTAGGCAAGCATTTGATAAGAGCGAGGGTATTTTTGTTAGAGGTATGATTACGAGAATTCTTAGGAATTTGAGGTTATGGCCAACTAGTGATAGGCCAAGAGACTCTTGCGTTGATCTAGAACCACTTTCGAGAACCCCTTGCAATCAGTGGGGTATTTCAAGAGTCTCTAATCTTGACTTAGACATTAAGGATCCTAGTGCTCCAAATTTCATGCTAACCACATTAAGCTTCTTGGTCAGCAATTTGAAGTGGTTGGAAACTGAAGTGGCTGAGATCAAAGAGACTCAAAAGGGGATTGTTGAATTCTTGAAAAACATTGCCACAAAAGTGGGTGCGGTCATTCCCTCTTGTTTTTCTTATCCTTAAACCTAGGAGGATATGGGTCCTAGTCAACCTCTAGTTCCCCCACCTGTGAGCAACAAGAAGAAGAAGAAGAAGAAGGTGATGGATCGGAAGAAGAAGACTCTAATGTTGAGGAAGAAGGGTTTGAAGAAGAAGATAGTGATGAGGAGGAAACTTAAGGAACCTAGCAAGAAGCAATAGGACACGGGGCTGGGAATGAGAGTGAAGAAGAGTCATCTAGGGAGGATGATGATGAGTAAGATGAAGAGATGGAAGTCAAGGATGATTTATTTTGTTTGTTGTTAGACTTACTAACTATTTGAGAGCTTAACCTCAATGATGTATTTTTAATGGAGACTCTCATATCATGTGTTTGTTGTGTTTTGTTTTTATTTTGTCTTAACGGTCAGGTCTCTTTTATTGTTCCATTTTTCATGATGTTAGTGGATGTATTATCTGATGGTTTAAGACCCAATATATTGATCAAACTTCAAATAAGGGGGTCTTGCTCTCATTATTACTATCTTTCATTTTGTTTTTGTTTTTCTTTTTATATTCCAGTTCTATGTTTGTTTTTCTCAGACATTAAGGATAAAGTCTTTCTCTAAGTGTGGGGAAGGTTTAACTCCGCTTATCAAAAGTTTCTTACTTAAGCTTATTTGTTTTAACTTATGGTTGGACTTAATAAGATTGTGGATTTGACAAAATAGCAATCAATTTTATGTGTTAATTTCGTGCCTTACTCACTTATTATGGAATTAGTGTGCGTAATCAAAATTATGGGATAGAATTTAAGTGAAGCATGCTTACTTACCATTTAATGAATGAATTTAGTGGTTAAAAGTAAATCATAGTCTTTAGTTCAAAAGTTAAATTGTTATGTTTCTAAAATTACTAAACGGTATATCTACCTGTCAATTACTTTTAGAGTTCATTTAATCTTGAATGAAAAGGGCAAATGAAATGATTCACTTGTTGATACTTCTTGAGAATTTCTTCAAAATAGAGTAAATTGAATTGTTTAAAGACAAAATTAGTAAGGGTAGGCTTTAGTCTCTCAGAAGAGCAAAGTTTGACCTTGCTGCTAATTTTAGTCTTTTTTACTCTATAATAAGGATATATAAAGATTAAGTTAGTAAGGGTGAGCTTTGATCCTTCAGAAGAGCTAAGTTTGACTCTATTACTAGTTTTTATCCTTATAACTAGGTAAGGGTGGGCTTTAGTCACTCATAAGAGCGAAGTTTGACCCCACTGCTAATCTTTGGTTTTTATTCTTCTTTTGAAAAAAAAAAAAAAAAACAAAGAGGAGAAGTAGAAGAGCTTAGACAAGAAGAAGAGAAAAATTAAAAATACATGTAAAGTTGTCTTTAGAGAGATTAAATAAAAAAAGTAGAAATATAGGAGAAAAATGGATGCAATGTACTTTTCTTCTAGATTAGTACTCTTAAAAAGTAATTGAAGGGTTTTTATACATTTGCCTGCTGAACTGAGTTAATGATAAAATATAGGTGCGATCAGTCTCTTTCATACTCTTCAAAAGACTTACCATCCTATTTCAACTTATAATATTCCTCATTCATATGTTCCCTTACACATTCAAGAAAGTAATGTTCTAGGAAAGCATTTCTAAATAGATTCCATTCAATAGATTGTGAGAAAAACCACTTCTTACCCTTTTACCAGTTATTTGCATGTCCATCTAGTAAAACATATGCATTTCCTACCTTCCTATTCTCTTTAATTTCATGAACATCAAATTCTTCTTTCAGAGAATCTATCTACTCTTCAGTAACTAGAGGATCAATCTTCTTGCCATTAAATGGTTTTACTATCCTCTACATATGAGCCATCTTATCTTCTCCTCCAACTCTACCTAGAGCTAGTGCAAATTGTTGCAGCTAATCCATCATTAGCTGAGGTTGGGTTAGGTTAGGTTGTGGCTGTAGCTATAGTTCTACCCTTTGCTCTTAAGGTACATGATTTGTTGGTGGTCTTTTACGTCCTCTTCATATTATTTTCTGCACAAACATCACTATTGAGCTTGGTTTTTTCCTCTTAGTTTTTATAAATTAGGCTTCTTTAAACCGATCAGTATTAAACCCTACCCATTTAATAATAACCCTCGACTAGGGTTAAAAAAAAACTATTTTTTTTTATATATTTTGAAAATGCTTTAGAGTTCCCACCCAACTAAAGTTGGGAAAATGAGTTAAGTTATAATTAATTGGGTGGATCAATTATAATTTAACAATGAATCTAATGATAAAACAAAAGCCTAAAGAGAGGATCATAGAGAGAAAGATAGAAGAAGTGAGAGTGGATTGAAGATCGAGAAAGAGAAGTGATTTCTAATCTTCGGTGTGCTTGAGAAGGATCAAAGGCCTTTATTTATACTAAACCAACATTGAACAACTTGGAAAAGTTTAAAAATTTGATTAAATGTGTTGAAGAATTTTGACCCAAAAATAAAAAATTTCCAATTTTTGACCTTAATTTTAAATATGTTTTTAGTTGAATTTGGACTAGTTTTGGAGTGAATTCGAAACTAGGCTAAGCGTTTTACATAATTTCATTAAAAACTTAGGTGTTGATGTGTGATAAATTCTCATAAATTATCCTTGACCACAGCACCTTGAGTTTAGAAAAAAATGAAGAAAATTTGAATTGTAGGTTAAAATCAAGAAGAAGAAGAAGAAAAGAGGGGGGCGTAGGCCACATGCCAAGCACCCCTACGCGCGTGTGCATTGCTTGCTTGTGGTTGAAATTAAATGGTCTATGCCAAGTATGCTCCCTTCCTGACTTACTACATGTAGGACCTTGGGCCCTGTTGGGTCAAAAAATGGACCAGGATTTATTAAAACTTGGTCCGACCTACTTCTCCTTTTTTTTTTTTTATTAAATATCCACTTAAATAAAAATAACTAACTAATAATAAACAAACAAATAAATAAATGTAAGAAACCTAACACTCGTCTTAAAAAAAATGTTTACTTTTTTTTTTTATTTTAACTTAAAATTCTTCTTCTTCTTATTATTATTATTTTATTTTTTAATTTCTTATTTCTTGCATTTTTTCTAATTTTTTTTGCCTTTTTATAAATTTTCTATTTTTTGTATTTTTTCTAGATTTCTTTTTTATTTTGTTCTTTTTTCCTATTTTTCTAAGTTTTTTACATTTCTCCTAATTTAAAACCCTTTACCTTATTGAGAAAAAAAGGGGGTGGGGGCAAAAATTAGGTGTCTATAGCTATTTTTCTTTTATATTGAAGTTTGAATGAAACTTTGTCACAAAGAAAAAACGGATATTATTTTTACCTTAGGGGTGACTTTAACCTAAGAAGCGCAACAATAGCTAGCTACACTAGACATGATCTGTTGGGGATTTGGTGAAAAGGTTAAAGAGAGAGGAGATGCTCTAAGGGCTCAAAAGAAGAAGCGAAGTCTAGTTGTACCCTTTTAAGCTCACTAACCTTGGCGGGAGCATCTCTTGGGGACTAGTAACCTTAAGTTGGAATCAATTTGAAGAACTTGGTTGTACCCTCTTAGGCTCACTAACCTAGGCGGAAGCATGTCTCAAGGATTAGCAACCCTAAGTTGGTATTGATCTGGAGAACATAGCCATGCTCTTATAGGCTCATTAACCTAGGAGGGAGCATCTTTCAAGGACTAGTAACCCTATGTTGGACTTAAAGAAGTGCCCTGTGGGCTTGCCAAAAGGAATTGATGAAGAGAAGCGCTTTGCAGGCTTATGAAGAGAACTTACTGAATAGAAGTGCCCTATGGGATCGCTAAAATTACTTAGTGAACAGAAGCACCCTATGGGCTTGCTTAAAGAAACAAAAAAGAGACTAAGTTAAGATCATGCCTTCAAAGGTTAGTTAAGCACCAAATGCAGAAGATGATTGCCTTATAGGCTGGCTTAAAAGATTGTTAGGAGTAAAAAACTGCTCATAGTCTAAATGCAAATACAATGTTCAAAAATCAACATGCTAACATTGTGTGGAAGTACTTACCTGGTCTTTATTGATAGCACCCAAACTATCAAACCTTTTCTTGAAAAGTCTCATTAAAATTGACTGGCTCATGCTTTGATCCTTTGTTGTCAACCCAAATGATCTTGATACGGAACCTTTGACACTTCGCCAGCTCTTTTAGAGAAATCATGGAAATTAACTTGATATAGAATGCCACCTACCGTTTTTGTCTTTCTAGAACTTTTATGAATTGAGGCCCTTATTCCCACCAATAAATATTTGCCATAAGGTGATTACTAATCTGGAATTCACCTTTCCCTAGAAAATAGACAATAAAAACTCCCCATTGAAGGGGATTAATCCATAATAAAGTATTTTAAAGGGTTTTATCAATTACCAATGTTCTATATATATCACTTCTCAACTTCTCTCATGTTTTTAGTGTATAGGTTTGATTAAAGGGAGCTAAACCTTTTAATGAAGAGGGTGGTGATTCCAATGTCAACAACTACTAAAGATACCAACTTTGCTTGCAGATAACGAAAACTAGATCACAATGCCGTTCAAAATGACTAGCATTTTCGTGTTTTGAGCAAAAATTTCCATTGACTTCTCATGGGTAGTACAACTTTACAGCATCAGTATTTATAAGGTCTCTCAATTCTAGACCATCCATTTAAGACAAAATTAAAGCCCCTCCTAATAATACTCATCTTACAACAAAAGGGCCTTTGTAATTGGGAATAAATTTTCCTTTAGAGTCTTGTGCATTGAGAAGAGCCTTTCTTAACACCATATTACCCTCTTTGAGGTTCCTGGGTCATACCCTTTTGTTGAAAGCTAGAGCTATTCTTTGTTGATAACATTGATTATGACATAAGGTTGTCAATCTTCTCTCATCAATCAGATTCAACTATTCGATGCATTTCTTTACCCAATCAGCTTTGTCTAATTAGGCTTTTGATAGTACTTTGAGCAATGGGATCTCAACATTTACTGGTAATGCTACTTCAATAGTGTATACCAAAGGGTAGGGCGTTGCCCCAATTGACGTTCTGATGGAAGTTCGATAGGCCATGAGTGCGAATGGAAACATCTCATGCTAGTCTTTGTATGTAATAGCAATTTTTTTGTTTATTCTTTTAAGGTTTTTATTGGCTACTTTGATGGTTCCATTCATTTAAGGTTGATAAGGGATGGAGGTTTTGTTAATGATCTTAAGCTGTTGACATAATTTTGACATAAGCTTATTATAAAAATTAGTGCCGTTGTCGGTAATGATTATTTCTAGAGTCCCGTATCAAGCCAAGATATCTCTCTTGGTAAACTTGACTACGTCCCCTTTGGTAACACTCGAGTAGGATGAGGCCTCAACCCATTTGTTGAAGTAGTCAATGGTGACTAATATAAAGCAATGCCCATTGGATGCTTTTGGAGAAATCGGATCGATGATATCTATTCCCTATGTTGAAAAAGGCCATAGTGTCGAGAGTGTACGTAATTCTTAAGTGACAATGCCTGATGTGTTTGATGCAATCGCTTTCCATTGTTGACTAATAATACCCTAGCCTCATAATTTTTTTAGTTAGCATGTAATTGTTCATGTGAGGGCTACATACTCCTTCGTGTACTTCTTTCATCAACATCTCAACTTCCTTATCATTTATACACCTTAAAAGTATATCGTCAATATAAAGTAGACTCGCTTACTAAGAATTTGGTAGCCAATCTCCTGATCATCCTTTGTCCTTTTTCTCAACCTCTTCAAGGTATGTGCCATGTTGTAGTAACCTTTTAATATCATGGTTCTAAGGCTTCTTGCCATTTGTACCTTTAATTGCCAGACAAAAGGCAGGCTTTTCTTCAATTTCAATGGTAAGGGGTTGAATCTTGACTCCATTGGATATTTGAATCATAGATGCTGAAGTGGCTAATGCATCAGCAAATTGATTTTGAGTCCTCGGTACGTCATCGAAGGTGATTTCTTTGAATTTCTCCATTAATTTAGTTAAGGGCCGGTGATAAGGTACTAGTTTAGGATCCCTCGTCTCATATTCTCCTCAAGCTTAGCCAATAATGAGTGAAGAGTCCCTATACACTTCTAATTCTTGGATATCTTTATTTAGGGTCATTTTTAGTCTCATGATGTATGCTTAATATTCAACGATATTATTAGTGTATGGGAAAACGAGCCTTATAGCCATAGGGTATCAAGTGCCTTTAAGGGATATCAGTATTGTCCTAATTCCATACTTGGATACGTTAGTTGCCCCATCGAAGAACATCTTCTATTATAGTGGTTCATCATCTTCTCCTTTATTAGAGCTTCCTTCAATTGCTAAGATGTTTTTGTCAGGGAAATCGACTTGTACTTCTTAAGGGTATTATCAGAGGGATTCTCTACTAACTGATTTGCTAGAGCTTACCCCTTGACTGAATTTTGGTTCATGTACATAATATCAAACTTTGATAGTAATATTTGCCACTTTGAGATTTTACTAATTAAGGCCAGCTTGTTTGGCAAGTACTTTAGGGGAGCATGCTGAGTTAACAATTCAACCTGGTAATAGAGTGTATACTGTCTAAGCCAATGCATTACCTAAACTAAAGCATAGCAGGTTCTTTCGACTTCTGAATACTTTTGTTCTCCTTTAGTAAATTTCTTACTCAAATAATATATGGCTTGTTCCTTCCCTTCCTTGTGCTTTTGGTCGAGCATATACCCTATGGATTTTAGTAATATTATCAGGTATAGAAATAAAGGTTTCTTAGGTCTTAGAGCTACCAAAGTTGGAGGGTTCATAAGGTACTCTTTGATTGTTGTAAAGGCTTGCTCGCATTCTTCATCCCAGTTTATCTTAGAGTTCTTTTTCAATAGCCTAAATAGGGGACGACATTTATATATGAGTTAAGATATGAACTGGGTTATGAAGTTTAAACAGCCCAATAAGCCTTTGATTTCCTTGAGTATGTGTGGAGGGAGTAAGTTGACTATTGCTTTGACTTTATTAGGGTCTACTTCAATGCTACTTTAGCTGATTATGAAGCCCAATAATTTCCCTGAAGTTACTCCGAAGGTATACTTCTCTAGGTTGAGTTTCGATTGGAATTTTCTTAACCTATCAAACAATCTCCTTAGATTATCCATATGATTTTCTCCTTCCTTAGACTTTGCAATCATGTCATCAACGTACACTTCAACTTCTTTGTGCATCATGTCATGAAAGATTGCTACCATGGTTCTTTGATAAGTTACTCTAGCATTTTTGAGTCCAAAAAGCATTACTTTGTAGCAAAACGTACCCCAAGTTGTTATAAATGTAGTCTTGGCTTTATCCTCTTTGGATATTCGAATTTTATTATATCCAGAGAATCCATCCATGGAAGAGAAAAGATAGTTTCTAGCTGTGTTATCGACCAAGACATCAATATAGGGCAAGGGGAAATTATTTTTAGGGGTTGCTTGATTAAGGTCTCAAAAGTCCATCACACTCTGACTTTTTCATTCCTCTTCACTACTGGCACAATGTTGGCTACCCATTCGAGATAATCAGATACCTCAATGAAACCAACCTCTTGTAATTTTTTTACTTCTTTCTTAATTTTCAATAGGACATCCAGCCGGAACCTTCTTAAGTTCTGTTTCTTAGGTTTAATATCCTCTCGTATAGGTAAGCAATAGACCACAATTAATGGATCTAATCTTGTCATATCTTCATAAGACCATGCAAACACATCTTAGTATTTAGATAGTAGTGTGGTCATTTCAACCTTTTGTTCTTCTTTCAAATTCTCTCCATTTTTCAATGTTTTGGTGTTGTCATCAGTCTTAACATTAATCTTCTTAATTGGCTCGTTAATGGAAATTTTACTCATTTCATGTTTTTGCTAGCTTTCTTGCATGTCACTATGGCCATTAACATCACTCCCGACAACTAACCTAGTAAGGCTAGAGGCGATATCAATATTTTCATCACCTATTTATGCAAGATATCCATGGCCTTTATTCAAAGTATTGGATCTGGGAAAAAAGAAAAGTATGTAAAAGAAAGAGTGTAAGTAAGGAACAAGTGAATAGAAAGGAGATTGATTCTTATTTAGAAGAAATTTCTTTTAAGGACAAAACTGTAGAATAAAGGTAATTATTACAAGCCTTTGTAAAATATTAGACCATGATTCATCCTTTTTCCTAAGGAAGACTTATTGCTATTTGTAAGGATGGAGCACCAATTATTTAGGTGCTTGGACTCGTTAGATGAGCCATTTATTTTATCTTTGTTGGAGGTATCCTCTTTGGCAGACTCTAAATTTTGAATTTCAACCTGCATAAAAATTTTTGATAGCGGTAGGAAGGTCATCGGGGTATGATACAATCTATCACCTCTTTTTGCCCCTCGCTTACATATTTCATGGCTCATTTACTAGAGTTGGGATGTAACTTAGCCCATAGGTTCTAGCCTGGCCTTCTTTAAATTTCATCCTCTCCTACTTCTCCTAATCAATAATCATGTACACCTTTTTAAACATTTGGAGCCTAAAGTCCTCTTGCTCTTCAGTGCGAATATAAGGTATGGTCGTTTCATTATATATTTTGTAATCTTGGTCACCTAGAATCGTTATGACTTGGCCATTAGAGATGAACTTAACCTTTTGATGAAGACTTAAAGGTATGGCTACTACTGAATGTATCTATGGCCTTCCTAATAATAAGTTGAAAGTCCATGGTGCCACGCCTTGAAGCGCTAGAGTCGTAGCAGCCTCATCATGTAAACCATCATAAGATATAAGTTGGCCTTACAACCGCTATCTTAGACTTAATCTACACAAGGCGTCCACGACTAACCCGCTTTGAAGTAAACAGTTTGTAATTTAAATGAATCATTTACCTAAGAAGGTGAGGAAATATATATATATATACTATAATTCAGTTATTACAGTTAAAGTTTACAATATTTCTCTATAATATATTTCCGAGTTATTACATTATTCAGAAATGAAACATTCTAAAGTAAAAGCTTAAACCTGAAAAATATATGTTTATTCTTGAATGCTTTTCCTCACTCCCCAAGATCCAGCAATTGCTAGCTTTAGAGTAGTTGTTTGCCGCTTCTTAGACAGCACGTGCACGACGTCTATAAGGATGTGAGCAACCACAGCTTAGTAAGTTAGGATGAATGACTTAAAACTATACCATACACATAACAAGGTTTTCAATCACTTATTAGGTGTAATGCAAGTGCAAGCAAATGCCATCGTAAATGCTTATTGTTACGTTTTGTTTAGGGTTTAATATGCTTAATTATCTAGGTCTTAAGTCTTTTACGATTATTTTAGGTTTGGGTTAGGTTCGGGTTCGGTTTCCGTATCGATTTCGGGATTAGGTTCTAGTTCGATTTCTAAGTAGTATTTTATACTCTAACCCTAAAAATTCGTTTCAATTCATAAT
Source organism: Lumnitzera littorea (assembly GCA_024138015.1). Lineage (NCBI taxonomy): Eukaryota > Viridiplantae > Streptophyta > Magnoliopsida > Myrtales > Combretaceae > Lumnitzera > Lumnitzera littorea. The sequence goes on from JAMXBB010000012.1 coordinate 30,301,659, forward strand.
GTGAAATTAATCACATTACTTCCCGATCTTCTAAATATCATCATTACTCCTAGTCAATATTTTATTTCACCCGGTACATTTAAATCCGTATTAGTGTACCGAATTCATTTCTGATGTGAGAAATTTTTACATTTTTCTTATAATTACATAAATATAGTTTTCTATCAAATTTATTGTATATTTTTATTATTATCATAATATCAATTTTTATTATAATATTTTCTATTTATTATATTTCTAATAATTACATATTATGTATTATTACCTTTTATGTATATAATACACTTCTAATATTTCTGTCACTCTAATTATCATCTCTAAACGTTAATTATCATTTCAAAATGTCTAAAATCATCCTAATTCAGATTTTTCTCCTAATTACCCTAATTTACAAAATTAACCTAAAATTTACTATTTTTCCCTATTACTCATTTGTTACATAATTAACCTAATAATTACATTTAACATCCTAAATGCTACAAGTATCATACTCCATCAAATTTCAACATCCTAAAACATGTACTTATTCACTAAATCAGTAATTAACCATCTAATTACTTTATTAACCTTAAATTACTCATTTTATGCCTTATTTTAAGGCCTAAAAATTATCTAAAAGTTTCAAAAATTAATTTTTGAAAACGGGCTTCATAGCACTATTTTATATCATCTAAGTAATCTACACAAAAATTTTGGGCTCGAAACTATACTCCTGAGTTCATTTATTTCTAAACTGAAATATGTTTGATTTTGTACGATTTCTTAAGGATCATATATTACGAGACATATTTTCATCAAAATAATATTTTTCCTACAAACGACATATAAAAATATTCCAGAATAACAAAATTTATAATTTTCTAATAATATTTACTATTTTTACAAAATTACACAAGAATCGGGTTGGAAATCGGACTCACCGATCTGGGTGGCTCCTGCCACTGCTAGCCGCCGTGGCCTTGTTAGCCGGCTTGGGTGCTGCTACCGTCGTGTAGTTGTGGTGGCCGTTCACTTCCAGCTGCTCATCTGATGGGGGTTCCCTTAAAAGACCCTAATTGCACAGTTTTTCTTATTTTTTTTTCTAACTCGAATTTTTCTCTCAATTTTTGCCTCTCTCTATTTTTCTCACTTTCCAAACTGCCCAAATGAGCTCTGTGATCTTTCTTGCTATTTATAGAGCTTTAGGGAATTTATTGTGCATTAAATTGGACAAGACAATTGCCTTATCCCTTAATTTTTGGCTTTTGTGTTGTCTTAATTTAATTGGCTGAATTTTTTCTTATTTTCTCCAATTACCACAACCCAATTCTGGATCCTTCCTTATTTTTCCTGATTTTTCCTTAATTAATTACGAATTTTCTTTAAGTATTTAGTATTATTTTAGCACATTTCGCGTATTTTAAGTAATTACGCGTATTTATACCTATATGTAAATTCATATATAATACAATTAAATATTCCTAAATATTATTTAGGTTATTTTATGATTTTTAGTATACATATATTTTATCTCTAGCGATTCGTTAATTATCGGAATGCATTTTACGCATTTTCGATAAATAACGAGTTATATATTTAAAATTTGAAATTTTTATAGTCTTTTATTTTATTGCTTATTTTCTTAAATTCAAATTTACGGGATCATTTTTACTAATATTTTTAGCTTTACCTTATAATTTAGGTTCAATTGAGTCTTTCAACCAATTAAAATCTCGAATGACTAGTTATGGGGCTTACACATGGGATGTCTAAGACTTAGAATCGGATGTTGAAAGTATGTTTGCCAATATTAACCGTTAAGTCAATTTCTCTTATAATTTCCCTCTTAGATCGGTCAAAAGCCCTAATATTAGTCAAACTTAGGTTGATAACGATTGTATCGATGGCCAACAGATTTAGGGTGGCAAGAGGGCATACGTTCAAGGATGATCCACTATCAATGAGGACTCTTGCTACAATGATGTTGTTCACCTTCACTATTATGAAGAGAGGCTTAGTGTACTGGTTACCCTCTTCGGCGGAGAAGGAAATTTGATCCATAGTAAGGATAGAATTGGTGATAGACCTTATTCTTTCAGTCGATATTTCACGAAGGACTTTAACTTCTCTCAATGTTTTGAACAAAGCTTCCCGATGTGATTTTGACGCCATCAGTAAACTCATGAGAGATATTTATGTTAGGGTTTTAGTTAGCTGATCCATTATTTTATACTCGCTAGACTTGATTATTTTGGTGAAGGTAGATAGTCCTTATTCATTTTCAGTCGGTTCATTATTTGGCCTTTCCAGCGTAGTCTTCTTTTTTAGGTCTTCCTTTAGATTGTAAATTCTACCAATGCAAGTAATCCCTCCTATAAGTGAGCTTGATTGCCCCTGATTTATTACATCGTAGTTGAGAGGGGTAGTTTTATAACTTTTAAGGGCTAAAGGCAAATGGAAGGTATACCTTTTGGTCTATGGAACTTGTTTCTTTTCTTGTTTGTAAAATTTATATACTTGGAGCTCTTGGTTAGAATTGGTCTTGTTAGTGCTGGGATCTGAATTGTCAAATATCATATTGATGATGGCCCCATGGTTAGTTAGGGGGGTTGTTGTTGATGTTTGTAGTAATAGCTTGTATAAAATATAGCTGGATTGTGCCTTTGTTAACTAAGTCTTGAATTTTGTTCCTTAACCTTTAGTGCTAGTCGGTAGAATGGCCCACTTACCTTAGTTGATACTGACACCTTGCATTTGGATTAAAGAATCTTAGTCTATACCTTTCAGTGGGAGCCTTAGAATGGAGTAGATTATCCTTTCTTAGTTTTTCAAGTATTTGGCTGAGTGGAATGGGTATTTTAATGAACTACCTAAGGGCTATGCTGACTTGTGATTGGCTTTTATATTGTTGTTAAGTTGGCAGAGGATTTGCCCTAAAAGAAACCCAAGCATTGGGCTTGGTATTCGAATTAACCATGCTAACAATAGCTTCTCTAGGCTTGCTGGTGGTGGGTTTAGCAGAGGGTAGTCTTCTATCTAACAAATCTTGTAACTTGCTGGAAGAGACAAGACTTTCAACTCAGTACATTGCTATTACTACTTTTGCAAAACTAGAAGAGGCTTGCCCAATCAAGTGAGAGAAATAGGGTCTCTCAAGAGTGTTGATAAAAGTTGAAGTTATCTCTTTCTTAATCACGGAGGTAGATACCCTTGCAGTTAGGGACCTCTACCTATGGGTGTATTCTTTAAAAGTTTCATTGTACCTCTTCCTCAAGGCAACTAAGTCCATGATAGTCGGTGCCACTTTAACATTGGACCTATATTGCTCATAAAACGCTCTAGCTAGCATTTCCTATGTGTTCACTTAATTCAGGTCTAATTAGGCGTACCAAGTTATGGTGGGGCCTATCAAGTTATCTTAAAAAGTTTAGACCATGAGCTGGTCATATTGCACATACTTGCCCATTTTGTATGCGTACAGCATGGTATGTAGTTTAGGGCACCTAGTTCTATTATACTTTTTAAAGTCAGGTACTTTAAATTTCTCTAGGAAGCTTCCATAGTCATAAGTAGAAAAATCTATTATACCAACCTGCTCAAATCCATCATAACCTTTAAGCATTTTCATCTTTTCAGTGATTTGTTGGGTCAATTGCTTCTCAAGCTCTTTTAGTTTTATCTTGATCAGCTTCAGGCTTTGGGTTGACTAGAAACAAGTAAGTGTTCAACTCAAAAGTTGGGTTGACCTTTGGATAAACCCCTTCTATCTCAAAGGATTCAAAGGTCTGGTTGACTTTTAGGTAGGCTTCTTCTGCTCCGAAGGGTTAGGCTTTAGCTTTCTTTCCATATCGGGCTTTAGAGCTTTCTTTATTTAATGGAGTTGTAGACCTAAGCAAAGTGATGTTGTCAGCAAGGAAGCTTAGTTACTTGGCAATCTTCCCTATTGTTTGTTCCAAAGAGCAAAACCTCAGCTCAGTAGGGTCAACAATTTTGTGGTTGATATTGCTGTGGTTGGTGTTGATGTTGCCATTTCCGTAGCTGGCCACTCTGGTTTATGAGTGGGTTCAAATAGGACTTCTCTGGAAAGTTTAATGCTTGGGAGCTATCTTAGCAACCTGTTTAAGGCCACTTCTTAACAAGTTAGCATATAAATATTTTTAAATGAGACAAATGAAAAACAAAGAAATGCATGGCATACAAATGCAAAGAAATAGAATCAATGAATAACCAGCAAGATGGTAATTTTTATTATTTTTGTAGCTTTTGGAGTTCCCTTTTACATTATTTGAAAAAGAAAATACATTTAAGAAAACTATTCCTATCTCTAAATGTTCTTGTGCTTGGCAAGTGTTCCCTTTTTATGCTTACTGGATCTTACTAATACTTCCTACCTTTTTTCTAATAGGCTTTTCTATTTCTTCAAGTTTTCTGCTGAGCCTTTTTTGGGTCATCCTTAATTGATGTTCTAAGGCTTAAGAACATTGTCTTGATTCCCGAAAGAGATCCTCCCACATGTCTCGCTCTTCATAGATTACTACTACATGGGCTTGTACTTGGTCCATATAGGTCTTGATCTTAGGATCTAGTTTAGTTGGTACAGGTTAGATGATTTCTAGTGCTCGATATTGAATCTCCCCTACCTTATGGAGTTGATCGTACAAATATTCTTTGGTGACCCTGTGTTTGTCTACTTATCTCGGCTATTCTCCTAAATTAATGTTCGAGCTATTAGTCTTTGTTTCCCATAATTGTTTGATTGCTTGGAGTTTGAACATCTTTTGTGGTAGTGGAATCTGAAGGTCTTCATAATCTAAGGTTGTAATATCCAGCAGAAGCTTGTAGAATATATCTTGGATACCTCCAAATTATTTGATCATATTGTTAGGGTAATAGCCCATGCATAATTTCATCCTAATTAACGGTATTGCTTGATAATTTTTGTAAAGTAGGATTGCCCTTTTGAAGTTGATCCATCTTACTATCCATAAGATATTGGCGAATTGGAAATTTCTCAACACTTCTACTTAATAATAAGTAGATTTTCCTTTTTGGAGATGGACCTTACCGACAAAAGAATTGATCAAATCAATATTATGAGCAAATTCTCCTTGAATCGGATCAAGCCCATAATATTTCATATGGCTCATAAACCATACTGTCAATAATGCCATGCAGGTTTTTAGTACACCATTGTTCTTTTCTTTCAAAATATTGAGGCTTCTAATCCGTTCTGGGAAAAGGGCTGAAACATATGATTTTCCTTCAAAACACTAGCTTACTAACTCACAAACCCTCAAATGGATGAGGAACTTTCGATTAAGGAATAGAAGAGTCTTGAATGTAGCTAAGATAAAGGCTTTTATTTTGTTCTATCCCCAATCTTTAAGATTGCCATAGAAGATGCCCCGTTGGTTAGATTTAGGCTTAATGGCAAACCAAGCTTTTAAGTCTTCCAATTTGATGTAGTTCCCATTACAACTTTTGAGAGCTTTGTTCACTTCAGCTTTTCTGATCACTAAGAATCTTGAAAAGGCATTCATCGAGTTTACTTTTAAATTTGGGCTATATATATTTTCTAAGGAAGGGGCCTAAAGTAATTGCGTGTACTCTTTAAGTGTTGGGCTACTTAAGTGAGACCTAACTTGAAAGGCAACTTCCTCGAGTTCCCAAAAGTTAGTTGGGGCCTTAATTAGATTAATCTCTATTTTCACCCTGGGAAGTGATAGAATGGGTTTGATCTTGCTGATGATGATCTCTTGTTCCCTTGGATTGAAGTGCTGAAACCATTGGTCTAGGTGGGCTTGGGGCTTGCCAACGGACTTTTCCTTGAAGTAGATAGAGTTGGATGAACAGGCCATTTCTTAATTTGAATTACAAAAGAGAATATATGTCACAAGATTAACTGACTGTTATTTACAACAAACGAAACCTATTTACAACAATTCCATGTTTTCAACATATTTACATGGGAAATCAAGAAAACTCCAAGCCTTTATATATTTTCATTCTCATCTTGCTTGACCATCCATCGATTCTGGATGTTATGAATGTATAAAGCGTAGGTTCTATAGGTTCTTAAGCTTGTGCAACCTTATTTGTTAAAGAACACTTTTATTTGTCACATTAAGCTTAAGTGTGGATGGCTTAATTAACCCCGAGCAGTGGTTACACCATAGCACCTAGAGCCTACATAATGCCTCCTTAATCCTAAGGTCCTAATACAGTCTAAGTTTGACCATTTCTACCGTACATTTGTGAAAAAATAAATCTCTCCCCCTAAATAGTTAAAAACCTACAAAAATGTTAGTTATGGTACAAATAATAACAAATTAACAAATAAGCAAACAAATTACACTTAGTAAGATGATTTTTAGAGATTAACTTTAATTTTGGAAATATAAATGACTAACCCTCTTGATGTCCCCAATGGAGTCACCAAACTGTTAAGCCTGGTTTTTTCCTCTCAGTTTTTATAAATTAGGCTTCTTTAAATCGATCAATATTAAACTCTACCTATTTAATACTAACCCTCGACTAGGGTTTAAAGAAAACCGATTTTTTTTTTATTTATATTTTGAAAATGTTTTGGAGTTAGCACTCAACTAAAGCCAAGAAAAAGAGTTAAGTTATAACTAATTTGGTGGATTGATTATAATTTAGCTACTACTCTAAAGATAAAAAAAAGAAAAGTTTTAGAAACGAAAGAAATGGGTCTAGGGGTTAGGATTTTTAAACCCATACGGGTACCATTAACTTTCTAAATTTAATCTTAATCTTAAAATGCCTCTAAAAAAAGATTATTCTACCAAGAAAAAATCGATTTATTGATTAAGTGAATCAAATAATTTAAGTAATCTATAAAATGGGAAAAATAGGTTTTTCATTTTTTACCGTCGCTCTATGGTGGTTATGTACCTACTATTTGGGATTAGATATACGTAGTTTTTTTCAAAAAATATTAGCGGGTTAATATATTTTAACTTTTAAAAAACGATCAGATTTACGTTTTTAACCATTTTTTAGTTTATTTAAGGAAATTATTCTAAAAGGTCATAATCGAAATTGATTTTTGGAAATTCTAAATAGAATCCTAATTCTGAAAGGGTTCATTTATTTTGGAAAAACCCGATTTTTGTAAGTATTAAAAATGATTTTTATTCACTAACCTATTTATTTATTTTTATTTTTATTATATTACCTTATTTATTTATTACTTATTTTATTTAAAAAATATAGACTACTCTTTTTATTTTCTTCCTTTTTTCTTCTGACATTTACAATTACATGAATAAAAGAATAAATAAATAAAGAAATTGTAGACTGGGTCAGCTTTGATTCTCAACCACAGCAACTAATCGGGGTGGTTTCAGATCATTATCGACGTCAAAAGGAGTAGAAAATAGGTGTTTTATGTGTACGCTTGATGCCTTGGTGATTGAAGTCCATTTAGGTGGTGGTTAAAGGTGGTAGCTTGTGGTGATTGTTAGTGGTGGTGTGCAGTGGTTGTTGGAAGTGAATGAGAGGTCGAGTCTCGATTTTTTAACCACTAAGAAGTCAGTCATGGTGATGATTTTAGACGAAGATGCCTAGAGAGAAAGATGGAGGGAGAGAGCGTAGATTGAAGATCAAGAAAGAGAAGTGATTTCTAATCTTCGGTGTGCTTTGAAATGGATCAAAGGCCTATATTTATACTAAACCAACATCGAACAACTTGAGAAAGTTCAAAAATCGAATTAAATGCATTTGAGAATTTTGACCGAAAAATCAATTTTTTCCAATTTTTTACCTTAATTTTTGAGGAGTTTTTAATTGAATCCAGACCAGTTTTAGGGTGAATTTGAAACTAAGCTAAGCGTATTACATGGTTTCATTAAAAACTTAGGTGTTAATATGTCATAAATGCTCATAAATTATCCTTGAACACAACACCTCACGTTTGGAAAAAAGAAAGAAAGAAGAAAACTAGAATCGTAGAATGAAATTAAGAAGAAGACGAAGAAAAGAAGGGGACACAGGCTACGTGTGGGGCACGTGCCACTCATGTGGTTGAAATTAAATAGGGTACGCCAAGCTTACCCCCTTCTTGACCTACTGTACACACGACCTTGGGCCTTTCTCGGTCTAAAAATGGACCAAGTTTTAGTAAAACATCGTTCGAACTACTTCTCTTTTTCTTTTATTAAATATTTACTTAAATAAAAATAACTAACTACTAAAAAATAAATAAAAGCAAGAAACCTAGCACTCATCTAAAAAAAATTTTTACTTTTTTTTTTATTTTAACTTAAAATTTCTTCTTATTATTATTTTATATTTTTAAAATTTCTTATTTCTTGCATTTTTTCTAAATTTTTCTTTTTTTCTATTTTTCTAAATTTTCTATTTTTTTGTATTTTTTCTAGGTTTCTTATTTTTTTTGTAATTTTTCCTATTTTTCTAATTTTTTTTGCATTTCTCCTAATTTAGGATCCTTTACCTTATTGAAAGAAAATGGGGCAAAAATTGAGTATTCACAATCATACAAAAACCAAACATTAAGTATCATAATTATATAAAATAATCATAACTCCTTATCACCTAGCTACCCTATCTCACACACGCTTAGAATCTTATGGGCCCTAATTTATACTCAAATTGCTCTTATACCTAAGGATGTTACTTCCCAAAATTACAAAGGCTACTACATCATGCAAGCACACCTACTTAATTGTACATTATAACTTGAACTTTCCAACATACATTATATATCTAATGCCTCCATCAGAGTTCATCTTGAAACTTTTAAACTACATATATGTACAATAGTTACATATTCAAAAGATTCTAATATAGATTAATACATTTTTTCCCTTCATATATCTCATTTCCTTACTACACTACTATGAGACCCTATGGTTAAGTATCCTACATGGATTGTGGGAGATTGTAATACTAATTTATAAGGTCATGGTTGTGAACACTTTATCAATACAAGTTTGAAACTTTTGGACTAAGTGGTCAAAATGAGCTCATTAGTATTTATTGGCTTAGCTATTCACTACTTTTGGCTTAGGGCATTGCAAATGGTATTGGAGTAAACCCCTTACCAATAGGTAGATGATTTAGGTTTAGCTCCAGTTTAGAGTAGAGGTCCAAAGAAGGTAAGGAGTATCACTAGGGTATGACTCCTTGCGTACTTCTAAGATAACTTATAGTTAGTGGGTGGCTCGAATCATATATTAAAAAAGAGGGAAGATTTGAGTCCAATTGTAAGGTGTCGTAACGAGGATGTCGCATGTTTAGAAAGGGGGGTGGAGTGCAGATCGTGAGATCCCATGGTTAAGTATCTTATGTGAATTGTGGGAGGTTGTGGTATTAGTTTATAAGGCCATAGTTATGAACACTTTGTTACCACAAGCTTTAAACTTTTGGGCTAAGTGCTTGAAATGGACCTATTAGTGTTTGTTGGCCTGGCTATTCACTACTTTTGGCTTAGGACATTACGACTGCTTTGATTCTAAGATAAAATACTTTAATAAAATATTTATTATATGTCAAACTGCTGTTGTTTTTTTAACATATCATTTAAGTTTACTATATAGCGAAACGCATATATAGGACATAAAGAATTATTGTGTAACTACATATACGTATATAGAGATCTACCAACCCCTTACAATAGTTTCTGACCTACGTTTTGTCCATCAAACTATTTTACATTTTCTTCTACTTAATGTTCTAAATCACATTCTCACCTATACAAAACACTTCTTAAATCATCAAATCACACAATTTTAGCATCCATTCCCCTATTTCCACACTTCATTACTCTAACTTAATACTCAAAACTTAAATACAATTATATTGTAGTACTTAGAAATCAAGTTACCCAATAAAACTCTCATTTTAGGCAATTTCAACATACATGCAAGTTAAGTTGGAAAATACTCAAAAATCTTACTTTTGAATTTTACAAAAACCCCTTTCATAGAATCAATGTAGACACTTAATAGTTATGGACACCCTAAAGGGAAATGAGATAATAAAAATAAGAAAATAAAGAGAAAAATGGAATGATAGTAAAAAATGAGAAGTCAAAATAATAATAAAAAAAGAGAAGGAAAAAAAATGAACAAAGAAGGAAAAAAATTTTGCCGTGCAGCATGATACATGGTAGCCATGTGTCACCTCATGTGCGGCTACATCTTACCACGTAGCTAGGGGGTTTGTGCTATTTGGAGACATGCCACTTGGCATGAAATAGAAATAGGAAAAGAATGAAAACCAAAAGAAAGAAAAAAAAAAAAAAAGACATGTGCAAGCAATGCATATGTGCATGGGGGCCTATAGAGCATGCATCTCTTCCCCTTTCTTCTTTCCTTCCTTGATACTTGCCTTATGAATAAGAAATAATGGTAGTTTAGTTTCCATTTGTAAAAAAACTTGTATATTCTTCTCGATTTGATCCAAGTTTTTCATTTACAAATTAGGAAAAAATATTGGATAGAAAGGGGAACTAAAACACAACATTTTGGTCTAGAAATCTTAAAAAATAATAAAGTAAAATGGCCACAACAAAAAAAAAAAAAAAAGGAAACCCCTTATCAACTAAGTGCAGCACATCTTGGAAAAAATTAGAAAATTGAATTTGCTAAGGGCAACCTATCACAAATATAGTATATTGATTTGGTAGCAAGACATCAAGAAAGGATTTTAACCATTTATTTAACAAAGATAACATTTGAAATGTGCTAAAGTTAGATAAGAAAAGGAAAAAGAAAAAAAAAAAAAGGAAAATAAGTTAAGTTTTAATGATACAAAGAGATTAAATTTCCCTACACAAAAAAGTTGTTTCTTAATCACTAAGCTTGATTCCATAATATAAATAAAGTCCTTAGCCACACATTCCAACAAACAATTACAAGAATTATTAATTAAAATAGGAAAATTTCTCATGATTTCAATGCAAGGTTCAGTTTAGGCTTCCATTTGGAAATCCGAGTTTCTTTAGGAAATTTGAAGGAGTTGGGCACGATTCTTACAGAAATTGATTGAGGGCTTTTGAAGGTTGGAAGTTAGGGGTCAAAATTACCACCACCTTACTAGAAACCAATCAAAAAACCCCTTAATCGGCCTCCAATTCTTTATTGCATGAGATAAGTTTTCTGAACTTTGAAGTTTGTTTTGGGTTATTGATGCGTTCTATTGAATGTTGATGTGCGATGTATGTAATTAACACTTGTAACTTTATTATACATATTAGATTAGATAATTTGATATGTGATATGTCTTGTTCTTACTATAATTTTTATTTGAATATTATAGAGACTCATGGTTTGTTGTTCTTGTAATCTTAATGATTAAAAAAAAATTATGTTGAAATAAAAAGGGATTGTGAGAGGATTTGATGAATGAGTCAGTCATGATTTTGTTTGTATAATATAGAGGCCCACAAATTAATGCTATCTTAATGTATAGTTGATCTTAGTGTAAATTAATGTTCATGATCCTTGATTGAGTAAAGAGGGTTTTGATTTGTAAAATACTTGTTTATTTTATGTTTGATTCAAAAGTGTTTTGGAAAAATTTGATGAAGTTGTTTTTCAATGATAATTTGTTTAGACATTTTTTCTATGATTTATAGGGGTAAGTGGGTACAAGATAGGTAAGGTATGATACCTTACTCATATGTTACCTTATAGGTACAGGTTCTAGAATTTTTTACTCAAAATCTATCCTGTAACACTAAGGAACCACCTTGTACCTTGTATGCTGTAAATTCTACAGGTACACTATGGAACCTTTTACTTTATCTTCTTTCAGAATATTATATAAATATATAATTAATATTAAACATGTAACTATATTAATGGACCAAATAATGGTAATTTGAAATGTTCTTATATTTACAACACATATAACTATAAAAATAAGAAACTTTAGTTAGTAGAGTAGAAAATAATTCCTTTAATTGGAAATGTTTAACCCTTAGTTGGGTCATGCTAAGTTTTTTTTTTTATCTTTTCTTTTTGAATCATCAAAATAAATTTTTATCAAATCATAAAATTTTTATACATAGAATACAAAAACAAGGTTCTAACAAAAAAAAAAAAAAAAAAAGAAGAAGAAGAAAAAGAACAATAAATAGGAACAAGATAATAGACATAAGAGTGTGTAATCTTAGAGTTTAGTTATAAGTTAATATATGGTACCCTAAAATATATACCTTATTTTAATGTTGGTACAAGGTATCTTAACTCATAATTCTACCCTACCATGTGGAAGTAAGTTTTGAGAACTCATTACTTGGAACCTATTCAGTGACCCTCTTTACCTATTCAAAACTTACTTGATGGAGTAAGGTTTAGGTGGGTATCTTGTGTAGTAGGGTTATCTACTCACTCCTAATGATTTGCATATATTATGTTCATTTTTTTTTTTAAAAAATAAAAGAACGGTTTCTTTATGAAAAATGTTTTATCACCTTAGAAATTTTTTTTTGGAAAAATAAAATTTAATTGATGTGTTTTTTTTTTTGAAAAATTAGAGTTTTCCTAGGTTTTTTGAAAAATAGGATAAAAATAATTTTAAAAAATTAATTAAAATATAAATACTTAAAGTGAAATATTTCATAAATAAAATCAACTAATTGACTAAAGTTTTTACAAAATACTTTTAAAACTACATGAGCCTGATTTTAGTTAGCAAGTATGTAGAACTTCACTTCAAGCGGCCCTAAAAAAAAAAAACATTCCCCCATTAGTGAAATCCTTTATTTATATTTTGAAGAAAAGTTAAAAAAGACCTTTTTATTTAGTTATGGATTTTTTATGGGAACCCTATCTAGTTTTTATAAGTTAGCCCCTTAAGTCCATTCCTCTTGTTTCCTTTTGTTTATTCCTTCTTTCTTTTTTTTATATATAAAAAAAAACTTATGGACTAATAGTTGAAATTAAAGCCTATTCACCCATGGGTTTTCATTTCACTATTTTACCGATACTGACTTAATTGGGCTTAGTATAAGTTATATAAGGAAAAATGGAAATTGAATTTTTAGCTCGACGAGAGTGATTGTACAAAAGTTTTGAAATTAAAACAATATCATTTAGGCTTGTGAAAAATGGATTGAAAATTCGTTTTAGGCCCAATTTCTTAAGAAATTCATATTTTCACTTTGACTTTGAAAATTTTGATTTCATTTTTGGATTCTACATGAGAAATTACAAAGAGAAACTAAAAATCATAATTTTTTTTTATTGCATTTGCTATTTTTAGAAATTTAGAAGAAGAATTAAGCAAAATCAAAACTCATCATCATTCGAAACTGTAGCCACCGTCTATGGGATGGGCTATGTCGGCTAACCTAGATGCCGCCTCACTTGTCTCTAGGTGGTTAGCCTAACAAACCCGAAATTCTCCTATTTTCCTTTATTTTATTGCTAATTTTTTTAAAATTTCTTTTTGACACTTTTAAAGCTCCTTAGTATTTTTCCCAGCTTCTGAAAATGTCTAAACTTAGTTTCAAAAGAGAGTTCTTAAATTTATAAGCCCCTCTGGTTCGGTAGAGAATATTTCCAAGTGCTAATTGTGCCTACTTTTGCATGTTCTTTACAATATTTGATATTTAATCATATGTAAAGATGTTTAAAATCTATAAACAACGTGTCACACCCCTTTTTTGATAGCAATGATCCACCAGCTATCCTCTCATTATTTTTAATTTATTTGGCTTATTTATAACATTATTTTAAGTATATTATATAATATATTACTATTTTGTTCAATTTTGGGCATAAACTTAAATAAGTGGTACTTACACTAGCTATTTTATTATCAATTTACAGCAAATTGTTATTTTTATAGGTTAATAATTTTATTTTTAGGGTCTCACTATAATTCAGTCTCCTTTGGATTATGATAAAAATATTTACTACTGATAAAAATATGTTTTTATTAATTTAAATATCTTACTAACTTAATTTTATAAAATAAACTTTACTAAAATGCTTTTTTAACTTTTTGGACCTTATGTTAAAATTTCGTTTAATTCGGAGAACTTTTTCTAGACACCTTAAATTACATTAGTCTAGAGTAGCTAAAGTCTCACAAATACTTATAATGATTTCCATAAAAGAAATGAAGGAAATGAAGGAAAAACATCATGGGGAAAAAGCCACTTGACCTCACTCTTTTAAATAGGTCAATAGCCTTCATGTTGACCCCTGGTTTCCTAGCCAATTACTTTAGATTCAATTGATGGAAAATTTTAAGCTAATTAATTTAAAAATCAAATAGATTAATAGTCTAAATAGATGTTGGAGAAACCTATAAAAATATAAATCAAAACAAGTTTAGAATTTAGTTATTTAATTCATTAGTATAGTAAATGTAAACAAATAAAGATCTAAGGATAGTTTTCAATGAAGACAAAAGGTGAGTAGTTATATTATCTACTTATTGGCTATGTATACTAAGATAGTTTTATTTAAAAGTGTAGATACCCTATTTTTGCCCCTAATAATTTTAGAATTTTTTTGTAAGATGAGGAAAAAGGTCCTAATTAAAAAAAAAATTGGAAAATTAGAAAAAAGCACAAAACAATACAAATTTTAGAAAAACATAAAAAATGAAAATTTTCATAAAAAAATAAGAAAAACGAAAAAGGGGAAAAAATGAAAAAAATAGAAACATAGATTTTTTTTAGGACAATAAAACTTTTTTTTAGGCATATAAAATATATTTAGGAAAGTAGTTTTTTAAGAAAAATAAGATTAGGTCATTAAGTAGATTAATTTAATCTAGTGGTTTTATAAAATAGCTTAGGTTATTTTATAGGTTAAATTCATTTTAGTTGTAAGATTTATCCATCGATTAAGTACTTAGTCTTGCATTAGGAAAGGACTTGGGGGTTACACGTTCGAATCCCATCATTTGCAAGAGTGCATTTTGTTTTTGTCTTCGCCCAAGCTACGTGTCATGCTTTTATTAGTTTGTGCCATGCAATAGTCATGTGGTAATCAACCATTAGGCCACGTGGTTGACCTAGCGCTATATCAACCTCACTTTTCCTTCCTTTTCCCTCAGTTTCCCATGTTTTCTCATGCACGAACAACTCGACCCCTATACTTTAGCTCAATTTTTCTTACGTTTTACACATGATTTTATCAACTAATTGAGAGGAACGCACACTCCACATGGCCTCATTTAAGTTTTGGTCTTGATTCGTTTATTAAGCCGATTAAATTTGAGCTAGAAAAGCAAAGAAAATCAGCTACGTAATTGCAGCTTCATCTTAATCTGAGCTTGATTCAAGCTTTTCAAGAAAAGTTGAAGCTTCTAAATAAGGTTATTAGCAAGAATAAATATCATGGAATTTGTTTTGACTAGCATTTGTGTTCAAATTGCATTTCTTTCATTAAATCCGACAATCATTCTATTCGAAACCTACTTATTTCAGTCCTTCGAATTCAATTTCTGTGATCCTTACCATGTTTGTTTGAGTTAAGAACACTATAAAAGGGGTTTTAGGAATTCGTTTTGGGCATCGAATAATCACTCAAACACTCTCAATTTTGTCCCCCATACACTTTTTCTCTTTAAAACCCCAACTTGCGAGCTCTCATTCTCTTTCTCTCTAATTTTGACTCCCACAGCAATTAACAAATCAAACCACCACCTAGGGAGTAATATTTAAGCACTAAGCTTTCTAATCCACCATCTTTTGACAATAGCCGTATACCTTAAAATAAGAAGAGCTTTGAGCCATCACCACTGCCATCAACTACCCTTTGAAAAAGCTACTGCCATTACTTCCTGAGCTAAGGCAACACTACCGTCAAATTCGTAGTGGCTAATAAACCATATCCTAACTCTTCGACTAGCCCCCATCAATCACCTCATAGTCCAACCACCACCACTACTATTGGCCCAAACTCAAAATGCACCAAAACTAATACTAAACATTGTAGTGCCACACCTACAACCCCAAGTCCAATAAAACTTGTATGGAAACACTTTTTCCCGCTCAAAGTTAGCCTAAAACACCCTGTAGGACGTCCTTTGTACACCTCCTCTCTCCTCCCTACATAGAGCACATGTAGAGTACATGATAAATCGAATTGACTTAAGATCCATGCTCGACGACCCTCAATCCAAACCCGGACTCCTAACCTGTGTGTTTCCATAGTTTAGCCATCATTTTGTTCTTTTTATTTATTTGTTTCATGTACAAATTGTAATTCAAAAAATTTATAAAAAAATCCATATAAAAGAAAAAAAAAAAGAGAAAAAAAAAAGAGAGATAAGAAAGCTTTAGTACTTCATTTTATTATTTTTTTTTCTTTGCTTCCATTAAAAAAATATATATATAAATGAAAAAAAAAGCATATGGAAAATAATAAAACATGCTTCATCACCCAGAAAAATCTTTTTTCTAAGTAAATAAAAATAAGCAATCCTTTTCAAACTAAGACTTCTCTTAGAAATAAAAACACCAATTCAAGGCCCTTTCTTAGAATTCTTTTTAAATAAGTAAAAACAAAATGATTAAAAAGTGTGAACTTAAATGTTTTATCAAAATTAAAAAAGACCAACACATTAAAGTTTCTAAAAAATGAACCATAAAAAGTTTGATCCCTACTAGAGAGTATATAAGCACTTACAGACTAACTTAAAATAAGGAAACTTTTTTATTTTTCCTTTTGTGAATATATTCTATTATTTTTCTTCTTTTTTTCATGTGTGTAAATAGAATTTTATCTATTTATAAATTTAGAATTATTCTTTCATTCTAAAATGGGTATTTTAAAAGATAAACTTAATTTTAGAAAGCTAAAAGTGTTACTTGATTAGGGTTTAATAGGGTAACCTCTGAATCCAAGATTTGTAACTTCAAAACCTTTTTTTTTTTTTTTAATTTGGTTTAATTGAGGATTGGTACTTAAGTTATTACCAATGTACCGAATTGGTTATAATTTTACTCTTTTTCCCAACTTCGGTCAAGTGGCAACTCCAAATTTTTTCAAAACTAAAATGAATCAAGTTTTTCTTAATCTTTAGTTAATGATCCTTATTAAATGGGTATAGGGTTCAATATAGGTTGGGTTAAGAAAAATATTAAAAATTGGAAAAATTCTAAGCTCTATAGCTTATTTATTCTACTAGGGAAGTTGAGGGGCTAGCTACTCAAAAAATTTTTGAAATTAAATTTGCCTTTCAAAATACTCATGTTATTTATTTATTTATTATTATGATTTGTTTCATGTAAATATATTTTGTTTTAAATTGCTATATTCACTTTTTTCATGCATCATACTTGGGTTATCGGAGGATAATTACATCAAGGATGCATGGTAGATATGGTTAGACTAAGGCCATCATAGGACTCTAAGCTGAAGGCCATTGTGTAAGCTTTAGATGCTCTGAGGTAACCACCTTCTAATGCCAATCAAGCTACCCCACTCAAGTTTCGATGTGATCAAGGAATTGTTTCTTCAAAATCGTGTGAGGTTATAGAACTTGAGGATCTTTAAAACCTACCCTAATTGCATATGCTCCCTTAAGCCATGAATTAGAATACTGCTCTTAAACGTTGCAACCTTACTAATATTGGAGTGTTTTAGAAACATAATCATTTGTTTCAATAGTATGGTTAAAATTTAAGAAATGATGTATTAATCCAATGTAACTAGCATATGCATACTTCCACGTACATTCTTTTGTTTTATTAACAAATGATTCTTGTCCATGAAATGTTTCGGCTTAAAAATAATGGTCGGTGACCAAGTGAACAATTAGAGAATTGATAGGCTACAAGACCTCCCTAGGATTCGCAAGTAGTAACTAGAAGTTAAAATTGCTTATTTGAGAGAGAAGCTAGAATGTTCTAAAACTCACAACTAAGCCTTAAAAGCTCTTCTTGAACAAATCCTTGGAGAAAACTATGCAATGTTGGAAGACCTTAAAGCTCGACTGCGAAAGTTAGATTAGGGTTTTTCAAATTTTAGCTAAGGGGCTTGGAATAAATGTTAAGCTTCATTAAATGATAATCTATAATAAATGTTAGGCTCTTTACCTTTATTTCTATACTCTAGTTTTTCAAGATAATAAAATTCTCTTTAGCATACTTTCTTCTTTCTTCAATATTATCCCTTTTGTAAATAGTCCTTAAATGGCATTCATTTGAACATTGTTTTCTCTCACTCAGAGAAATGTAAATAGATTCCATAGACTTGTAAATAGAACCCTAAAATCACTATCCTTAGTTGTAATTAGATTTCTCAATTTCTATAAAATAAAGTTCGATGTTTCTCTTTCACAAAAAAAGGCAAGAAAAAAGAAAAAGAAAATAAGAAAAGTTGCTAACCATTGTAAATTCTTATGGGATATTACCAAACAAAATCCTTAGCCCATTAAGGAAGCTAACCCAAACATAACCTATTGGCACGTGAAGTAGCTAACACAAATAAAACCACTTGCCTTATTAGGCAGCCAGTCCAAAATATGAACTCTTTGACCCATTAAAACAGCCAACCCAGACATGAACATTTGACTCACTAAAGTAACCAACCTAAAACATGAACACTAAGCTCATTTAAGGCAGCTAAATTAAACATAAACTCTTAGCCCATTAAGGTAACTGAACTCACTCAAAACCCTTGGTTCATTGAGAAAACCAAGTCCTACCATAAACTATGTCAAAACACAAGGTTAGATACAACCTCAATCTCTTTAAAATGTAATGAGACCTCATTCTAAGCTTTACCCCTAGTCTAAAGGCAATTCATAATCCCTTCCATCTATTGACCCATTAAATTTTAAAGAATCGGGCATGAAATCACAATGGAAGCAAAGGGCTATTAAGATCTATAAGTATGGGGCAATTATTTGCGTAAGCCATTAAGAAGGTTTACGAAATTTGGTCTTTAAAATTTAATTTTAAAAGGGCATGTTTCGAGAAACTAGGGGGCAAAGTTAGTCTCCACATAAGGACAAATCATTTTAGGTTTTTATCTAAGGAATTGATAACTCTCTTTTAAAAGGTTTAGAAAGAAAAATGGTAAACTATATCCCACGCACTAACCCTTAAATACTTTGAGAATTGAGTGACATCATGGTGAAGATACTTTGGACTCATTCCTTAAAGGAAGCCCATTTTGAATTTGATACATAAATTAAAATGAAGTTATGGATTCATTTTCAAATCCCAAACAATTAATCTTTTGTTAACCCCGTCGAGCCTATTCAAGGAAAATTTTAAAATTAAACCCTTTCAAGAACTATTCCTTACTAGGGTAATTCAGAGGTTAGGATTATTGATTAGGAGAGAAGGATAAGATAGTTTGCACTTGCTTTAGAAACATTAATTCAAAGATGATTTCTATTTCAAATAAGTTATTTTTTTTAAATGAAGAACATCTAATTCCCTTTCGAACATCCCAAGCATACATAAGCCTTACCTGTTGTTATTGAATTTTGGGATGAGAAAAAATCCTGCAAAAGAAAGTGAAATACCTAGTTCCGGCGCTAATCTAGTACAGCTACTCTAATGCCTAAGTCAGTAAGGTAACTTAATAGAGTAAGTATGTGAATAAGAAGTGTTAGAACCCCTTATAGAGTTTTATTCCAGTATTTATAAATGATTGTAGTGTCAAAGGCAATTGTCAGGATAATTGTTAAAACACATGAAAGCTTCTTGACTTGACATCTCTCTTTAAATGTAGGAGTAGTAGGTGGTTGTGTAATATAACTATGCTTATGATAATTGTTCGAGCTAAAATTAAATTCAAACTAGGAGCACTTCTTATACTCAACATAAATACCATGTATCATCTATGCGGTGTGAATGCCGAGAGAGTTGGTTATGTGGCTTCTCAGTAGACAAAAGGTTGAGTATTAGATGAACTAAAACTGAGTATCAATATTTGCCTCCTAACTCTTGTGTTCAAGCAATCAACTAAGGGAGTTACACATATATTGCACTAAAGGTTGAGTAGGGAGAGATTCTTTAGATTTATGTTGAGTAATATGGGAAGTAAGACGGATCACATCCCAGCCGAAAGTTTGGCAGTTCTAAACTCCCGTCCATTCAAGAAACCAAGAAATTAGAGGCATGACATCTGTCTCCTAGGTCATTATTTTGTGGCAGGCCTAATAACTATCAAAGAGTTTTTAGCCGTTAGATTTCTACCACGAGACATGCATCAACGATCTACAGGATTACTATATCAGCACATCATTACTATTAGAAGCAGATTTGCAATTACAAGGATGAATTGTCCTTATATAAAGTAATATTCATAGTCAAAATTGGCCTCTCTAGTTTCATCTTAAACTTTCATTCGTTTCCTTATCTTCAACTCGAATTCTTGGATTTGTGTTGTATCATTTCACATAACCATTTAGGTATGGTTCACAAAGTTGTTCATTGACTTGTGCTTTCCAATTCTAAGGCAACGGAGATTGAGGCTACTTCTACCCCCCTCCCCCCCAAATAAAGAGCAAGGCAACTTGTTCTTAAAACAGTTCAGCCGATAGCATAGAGAAAAGGTGGGATAAACTTGCTCGAATCAATGAGCTCTCTATAGATAATTATATCGTGGATAAGGAAGGAAGGTCTTCGGCTAGATATCTATTCAACACGATAGCCTATTTTTACGATTCTCTAGATGGAATCGCCAGTTCTGTTGACAGAGTTCTCGTCATAAAATATAATCAATATTGGCGAGATCTTCTCGGGACATGAAACTTGAGGACGCCAAGAGATAGGGAGAGGGTATGCTTCCCTAAGGAGCCCAAGTTCCATATATACCTGAAATATTTGGATTTTGGGTTGCACTTCCCTTTTTTGGCTTTTATCAAGGGCTTTTTCAACTATTTCAAAGTCGTGCTAAGTATGTTCTCACTCAACACATATCGGCTTCTGGCAACCTTTGAGATAGTTTGTGAAGAAGTCGAAGTTAGGGCTACACTTCAACTATTTCAATATTTCTTCACTATTCAGAGACAGCCTAATAAGTGGTACTTTGCTACTACGAGACATGGGCAAAAGTTTAAGGATGGGTTAGAATCCAAGATTCATAAGTGGTACAACAAGTTTATGTCAATAGTATCTGATGAGGACTTGGAGTTAGACTTAAACTACTGGACCTAATGGACTGAGCCAATACATAAAAAAGACATAGATCTGATGCCGAATGATAAAGTAGCAGCGAAGAATATTTAAGAGAGAAAGAGAAACAAAATGTTCTTTTGGGATACCGAGAAAATTATACGGCAGTATGAAAATGGAGAACCAATATTTTCTAAAAAAGAAGGCACGACAGTATGTTCCTGCCATACTGAGTATAACTACGAAGAAAACCGTTCTCGAGACTTAAGGGGAGAATGTGAACTTTGAGCCTTGCTTGGTATGGAAAATGTAAGTTCATATTTTTTCCATGTTTATATTAATTAGTGTACTTGTGTCATAGATATGGGTGCTATAGAGGTAAATCCGACAAAACTACTAGCTCAAGCTAAGGCCAAGAAATCTAAGGCAAAAAAGAGGGCGACCACCTCAACAGCTACCACTCGACCTGTTGTCGTAAAGAAACCAACAAAAGAAGCTACAGCGAAGCGGATGGTTGCACAAAAGATCTCTCATCCTGTCGAAAGGCTAAAGGAGAACGAGAAAATACAACTAACCGAGGTTGTTCGTTTTGAAGAGCCTTCGGTCCTAATTATTCAAACTTCTATTGAGCCAAGGGATGGCGAATGTCGAGAGATAAATCCCGGCGAGGAGGATGAAAATCCCATTGCCTCATTGCTGGCGATTGTGGTGGCTTCGAGTGGTGCAAAAGACCAAGTAAGGAGTTCGCCAGTTAACCACCTATTAAGAAGTTCAAGGGCTTGGATGAAAGGGTGAAAGAGGCTATGTGTTCCAAATCTCTTGACATTAGTAGCACCGAATTTGTCCCCGACAAAGAGGTTGGTGAGTACTTCATCCCTTGCCGGAGCTACCAAATTTTGGACATCAACTTTGCCTTAGGAGATAGGACGAAATCTTTAGCTTCAATGGAAGTGATCATTCTTTTGAAAGACAAAAATATCGCCAAGAACAATGTCGACAGTTGCAATAAGGCGCATATCGTGGCCAAATTATATGATGTAAGTATCCATGACCATTGCTTTTGATTATTGAATTCGTTCGAGTAACTAACACATTTCCTTTTCCAAATGAGCAGCTACATTCTGATAGCATCGAACGAGGTCAACAAAGAGGCAAAGAAGATAATATCTTCAGTTGTATGTGTAATACCCAACTACTTTTGGTTGTAATAAATGAATTTACTGCAAAAAGTTGATGATACGTATAATGCATCAAAGGCCCAAACTGTTGCTGCCGAGAATGCAAGGATTAGGGTTGAAATGGAGGCAAGAAAGCTTAAGGAGGAACTTCTTACCGAGAAATTAGCACATGACCTTACCACTGATGAAATCTCTAGCCTAAAGGCTAAAATAGAAGAACAGTACAAAGAGTTCAAAAGCTTGAAAGAGGAGCTACAGAAGAAAAAGGAAGAGTACTGGGGGGCTTGGGCCGAGCTAATTACACGATGAGCGACTCGGAAGATAAGCTCAGGATACAATTAAAGGAGTTAAAGACCAACAACTCAAACTTACAGAGCCGTATCGCCGAGTTGGAGGAGCCTGTGAGGAGAGGGCCATCTATTGAAGAGGCTCTCTATATAGTCATTCCCAATCGGCAATGCAAGATGCTTCTATTCAAAAAGTTCTTGGAGGGACTTCAAGTGACAAAAGAAGAGGTCTTAAAGCTTCATCTTGATTATGATCTCTCGTGTCTCAGCTTTGCTAACATTAACGACAAAGTTAGTAGTACCGATGAAGATGAAGATGACAAGACAGGTGCTAAGAGTATGGATCAAAGTGATAATGAAGCTTATGCCAAAAAAGTTGCCCACTCTAAGAACCTAGTTGCTGAGGAAGCCCAGCTAATGATTTAAAAATCACTTTTGCTAAATCTGAAGATAGGCTATAGCACTTAATGTCTTGGCACATCGTATTCTTGTGTAATTTATTAATTAGAATATAATCGAGGCAATGCTAAGTTCTTGTGACATTTAATTTTACATACTGCACTTTCTTGGTTTGTATGATATATGTATGTTGCTTCACAATCTCATTTGTCAACATGTTTTATTTTTCACACTATTTGTTTCTTGGTATGTTTTATTTCATACACCTAACTATCTCTCAACATGTTTTATTTCATACACCCGATTATCTTTCTGGATGTTTTATTTCACACACCATTTGTTTCTTAAGCATGTTTTATTTCACACGTTATTTTTCCTTAGCATGTTTTATTTCACAAACCATGTGTTTCTTGGCATGTTTTATTTCATACGCCATTTTTCCTCGACATGTTTTATTTCATATGCCCATTGTTTCATACTGTCAGTTAACCGTTTGAGGTGTGGACTAGCTGCATTACTCAGGCGTAAGGTTAATTTGCATAGGTCATTAATTATGTTAGGCTAGAACCTAGATCAATTCATTTGCCATGCAGCGTGGAACTCGTTAGTTTAACAATCATAACCAAAATATGATGAGACTTCAAATATATAATTATCATAATTATGTACTAATCTTACAAACATGTTAACTGCTGCTAATGAGAGACGGCAGAAATCGTATCACATTAATTGAAATAAAATTTCAGATTCTCAATGTTCCAAGCTCTAGGGATGATGGATCCATCCAACCTTTCCAGTCGATAGGCCCCCTCACCAATGACTTCCTAGATCCTGATAGGATCCTCCCAATTTGGGTCGAGCTTTCCCTAATTTGCTCGCATACGAGTTATTTCCATCTTACGGTAAACCAGATCTCTAGGTTGGAAAACCTTATGCTTCACTTTTTGATTGTAGTATCTTGCTACTCTATGCTAGTATGCCATGACCCTAGCTCTTGTGATGTCTCGAATTTTCTTAATAGTTTCTAGATTTGCTGTCAATCCGACTTAATTGAGCATAACATCAAAATTATGCGTCCGTAGATTGGGTAAGTTCAGCTTAATCGGCAACATGGCTTTAGTGCCATAGGCTAACTTAAATGGTGTCTCTCCTATTGCGGTTCTGTATCCACATAAGATGTTCAGTAATTCATCGGCCTACTTTCTATTTCAGGATGTGCAGTATGATCTTGTTTATAGCCTCGACTTGTCCATTTGTCTGAGGGTGCACTACAAATGTATAGCTGAGCTAAATGCCATGCCTCTCATAAAATGAACGGAACTTATTGTTGTCAAACTGCAAGCCGTTATTTGTAACTATCATGTAGGGAACTCCAAATCTTGATATATTGAAGATGAAAGCTTCCACTTTTTGCTTGGTGATCTTTGCCACAGCCTCAGCCTTAGCCCATTTGGTAAAGTAGTCAACAGCGGCAATGATGAATTGGTGCCGGGCAGTAGATTTCGGAAAGGGTCCGAGAATATTTAGCCTCCATTAAGTGAAAGGCCAAGGGTTGGTTAGTTTACATAGCTCAGTTACAGGTGTATTACTTAACGATTCGTGCTTCTAGCATTAAAGACACTGTCAAACAACGTCCTTTGCATCTTTTCTCATAGTCAGCCAATAACAGTTGAGTCATATTGCTCGAATGTACAGTGTTTGCGACTTTACATGATTATTGCATATACCACCATGTAGTTCAAATAACACCTTATAGGAAAGGCGTCGAAGGTAAGGTTGAGATATGCCACGCTTATACAGCAACTGTCAATCAACGTATAGTTCATAGCTTAGTAAGTCAATCTTCATGCCTTTTATCGTTAGGGATAGTACCATCTTTTAGATAATTTACTAGGGAACCCATTCATGATTCTTCTCTTAGGTAAGGAGCTAACTTACAGCTCTATGAGAGATTGGATAAACTTTTCTGATGGAAAAACTCTACGAAAAGTTTCTCGTTCAGTTCAGAAAATACCATACTGGCTAACTTCGATAACTTATCGACAACGATATTCTTGCTTTTGGGAATTTTGTGAATGGAGAATGATAGGAATTCTTCTACGAGCGTTTGTACCACCAAGAGGTACTTGCTCATCTCTTTTTCTCTTGCTGCTTAACATCCAATGACTTGATTTACCACTAGCTAGGAATCAAAGAACACTTCGAGTTTTTTGGCACCAACTTCTTTTGCCAATTTCAATCCGGTGATTAGAGCTTCGTACTTTGCTTCATTGTTACTGGTTGAGAATCCAAATTTTAAAGCATAATGGACTTTGACATTATGTAGGCCTTAAAGGAGTAGGCCTACACTGCTTCCTTCTTGTGTCAAAGAACCATCGACATAAAGAAAACAAATAGGTTTCTCGATGATCTCCATACAGTCTTCCTCTCCCATGAACTCGGCAACAAAATCTGCTAGTACTTAGGCTTTTAGTGCCGTTCTGGGTTTATATTGCACACCATGGGCACTAAGCTCTAAGGCATATTTCATCATTCTCCCCAAAGAGTCAAGCTGCTGCAATGCTTGCCACAATGGTTAATCAATGAGGATAATAATTTGGTGAGCTTCAAACTACGGCTTCAACTTTCTTGTCGAGAGAACTACTACTAATACAAAATTTTCAATGTTCGTGTACCGAAGCTCTGGCCCTAACAGAATGTGACTCACGTAATAAACGGGTCGATGCTCCTTGCCATCAATTCGAACAAGTACAAAGGAAAGTGTTTGGTAGCTGACTGATAGATACAAGTATAAATTTTCCCTTAGAATGGGTATCAAGAGTATCGGGAGTGACGCATGAAATTCCTTGAGCTTGTTGAAAGCTCTTTCGTAATTGTCGATCCAATTGAATTCCTTTAGATCCTTCAAAATTTTAAAGAATTCCGTGCACCTATCTGCACTTCTCGATACGAATTTGTTGAAGGTGGCAATTTGCCCGATGAGTTCTTACACCTCCTTAACCATACAAGGTGATTTCATATTCCTTATGACTTCAATCTTTCTCGAATTTGCCTCAATGCCGTATTATGTGACCATATATCCGAGGAATTTCCCTGATGTTACACCAAAGACACACTTTTGTGGGTTGAGTTTCATGCTATAACTCATTGTGGCAAAGGTTTCCTCCAAATTAGCGAGATGCAGATCTTCCTTCTTGCTCTTCATAATCATGTCATCCACATATACTTCAACATTCCTATGGATCTAAGATTTGAACATCTTCGTTACTGATCTCTAGTATGTAGCACAAGCATTCTTTAGCCCAAAGGGCATTACAGTATAACAGTACATTCCAAAATTGGTAACAAAAGATGTGTGGACTTCATTCGCCTTATCCATGTTGATTTGATCGTAACTAGAGAAAGTGTCCATAAAAAAAAGCAACGCATGTCTTACGGTTGCTTCTACCATCTAATAGATTTTTGGCAGTAGGAAACAATCCTTGAGACATGCCTTGTTGAGATCCGTAAAGTCTATGCACATTTACCACTTACCGTTAGACTTCTTGACTAACACATAATTTGCTAGCCAAGTTAGATAAGGCTCTTCCCAGATGAATTCTGCCCTCAATAATTTCTAGACCTCTTCTTCTATTGACGTTTGTTTCTCTAGTGTAAAATGTCTCTTTTTTTATTGGGCCACTTTTACATTCGAGTTAATCTGGAGCTTGTGTACCAAACCATCTCTCCAAATACCCGGCATGCCCGAAGGTGACCATGCAAATAGGTTAGCATTGGCTTGCAGGAAGTCAATCAGACTTTGCCGAACATTTGCTAATATGCATTTTCTTATCCTTGTTGTCTTTTCAGGATTATTTCCTAGAGGAATTTCCTCTGTATCATTCTCGGCATTCTTTATGCCAACTGTCTTACCATCTAGACAAGTTTCAACTTGAAAAACTTCCTCTCATCTTAAGGCCTTTATATACAAAGACCATGCCAATTGTTGATCCCCTGTGCATATGCTAACCCTCATAAGAGTAGAAAACTTGGCCTTTAGATGTGTTGTTGATGGGACAATGCCAAATAAATGTTGGTATGGCCGTCCCATTATCATGTTGTAAGGGTACCAACATTTGATGATAAGAAAATCCACTTTGTCCTTTACAACATGCTCGTCATCCCCTATCTTTATTGGCAAAGAGATAACTTCGAATACTTAGATGGGTTAATTATTGAAGGAATAGAGGTCATACTTGTTAGACCACAGCTGTGCTTTGATCTTAGGCCTGATTTAATTGAAGGCATGCTGAAAAATGATATCGGCTGAACTTCCCGTGTCAACAAGAATCTTCTTGACTTCAAAGTTAGCGATTTTCACATTAATGACAAGTGCATCATCGTACAGCTTCTGGATACCCTCAAAATCCTCTTCTCCAAAAAATATTATATTGTCAATCCTGGCCTTTTTTCGGTGAATATTGCAAATGTAATTCTTGGCACTAATTAAGTTTGAAGAACTCGATTGGCCTATGCCAGGTCTATCGACAATGGTATTAATTACTCCGTTAGGTGCTCTGGTGGGATTAACATCCCTTACATCTCTCACAGCCATTACTGGCGAAGTGTCATCCTCTTATTCCTCTATTCTCCTCTGAGACGGTCTTTCGATTCTTTCAGCATCATGTGCTAAATATTTTCGTAGGTGCCTACATTGTATTGCATCTTCAATTGCATTCTTGAGTTGAATGCATTCATCTGTATTGTAACCCTTGTCATAGTGGAAATCACAATACTTGTTTGAATTTCTTTCTGAAGGATTCCCTCACATTCTTTCTGGCTACTGGAGGATACCTCTCTCCCTACATACTTCCATCAAAATGTCTGAGAATGGACGATTGACAGGCATATGGGATGTGAATGTCAATATTCTCGATCTCTTTCTCTTAGCATCAGAATTGTTGTCGCTGTCTATGCCAAGTCTATCATTTGCATTTTTGTTTTGTCACTTTTTCCATCCCCTCTGCTCTGATCATCCTCTCGTTGTGTTTTTATGTTGTTTTCCCATTGGATGTACGAGATAGCTTTAGCCTTAAACTCAATGAAAGTTTTCGGCTTGTTCTTTGCGAGAGACTTGAAAAAGTCTCCATGAGGTTTAACTCCGTCGATTACGGCATTGAGGGCTACACTCATATCTAGTTTTGAGATTTAGACCATCTCACCATAAATCTAGCCAAATAGTCCTTGATTGACTCATCAGGCTTTTGTTTGATGGTGTTAAGGATTAAAGAGTCCTTAATAAGAAGTTTGCTAGGAAGAAAGTTATGAAGGAACACCTCTGCTAGTTCATCAAAACATGAAATGGTATTTGGTTTTAGGTGTTTAAACATGTGCTAGTTACATTCCTCAATGTTGAAGGAAACGCTTGACAGGCCATCACGTTGCTTAAACCATGCAACTTAGCTAGTGTACGGTAGTACTCTAAGTGGTCTTCAGGGTCTTTCGTCCCATCATATGTTTTGAACTGGGGCAACTTAACGTATCGAGGTATTACTTCTTCCAAAATCTTTGAGACGAAAGGACATTTCTTAATGACGAAAGGACATTGCAACAGGGGTGCTGACATGCAAAGGTCTCGCATGATGTACATGCTATACTTGCTTGCCCTTATCAATCTTCTTGAAAGCAAGAACCGAAGGTCTCGCTGGAACCTCAGCTTGCTCTTTTGGCAATTTAAGTAAATAAATGGAATTGTCGGCACTGTTGGCATCATGATTGCTATGCTCTTTATCCTGATTTAGGTGAAAACTTTTATGAAGAAAGTTAAGAATTTGTTCATGTTTTTTATTGAACTCAAAATTTTCTTTGGCTAAACGAGGCAAAGTTGCTTGAGTCGAGCTAATTGTTGTTCATTAGCATGCTGACTCCCCCCTTGAAGGTAGTGGGAGGAAGTACCAACACTTGTACTTCTGGTCATTCTAGTTTTAACCATGTGTTCATGTTTAGAGAAAAACAAACAGTGCCAAATGTTGTTAGTGAATTTTGGGATGAGAAAAAATCCTATTAAAGAAAGTGAAATACTTGGTATCGGGGCCAGTCCAATGTGGCCACTTTAATGCCTAAATCAGTAAGGTAACTTAGTAGAGTAAGTATGTGAATAAGAAGTGTCAAGACCCCTTATAGAGTTTCTTTCCAGTATTTATAGATGGTTGTTGTGTCTAAGGCATTTGTTGGGATAACTGTTAAGACATCTCTCCTTATATGTAAGAGTAGCAGGCGGTTATGTAATATAACTGTATTATGATAACTATTCGTGCCAAACATAAATTCAAACCAGGAGCACTTCTTATGTTCGGCATAAATACTGTGTATCATCTATGTAGTGCGAATGCCAAGAGAGTTGGTTATACTGCTTCTTGGTAAACGAATGGTTGAGTGTTAGATGAACCAAAACTGACTATCAACATTGCCCAAGCCTACGTAATAGGAATCCATGGATTTAGGACCTTGAATCTCTTAAAGATGAAATTTCAGCAATGGTGATAATCACTCTTGGGGCCAAAGAAAAGAGAGAAGAGTAAGAAATAATAGGGAAAAGCAATTAAAAAAAAAAAGATAGAAAATGAGAAGAAGAAAAAAGAAAGGTTTGAAAATCAAACTTGTATGCAAGAAAAAAACCCAATCTATCCTAACAAGAAAGCAAACTTGAATATAATTACCAAAACCAAAGAAGGCTTAAACTCAAAGCCTCAATAGCTCCAAAAAGGCCAAGCCCTAAATCACATCCCTATCTCAAAAAATAAAAAATAAAAAAATAAACACAAAGCCTTCGTATCATTTCGAATCACAAACATAAAACTTTTTTGCCCTTCTTGAATTGCACATGAACTCTCTACCCACAATACTTCCCACACTTGATAAAAACTCTTCTAATATTAAAGAATAATTTATCTTTGATAAAAATTATTTTTGAAACTGAGGCAAGCATGCTTTTAGGTTCTTGACTTGTACACTAGGTTCTTGACTTACACATCTAGGTTAGATAAAAATATTTGTTTCAGTTAGGCCTTCTCATTAATCTCTTTTGTATAAATTGGGCTATAATTTTTTTAACAGTAGTCAAGAGTAAAATTTAGACCGAGAGTACGTAAGGAAGTCTTTTTCAACTAAACTAATCGTGAGCTACCTTTTCCTTAGGAAACATTAGGAAAGGAATGTTTAAAATTACAAGGTTCCACCAGGAAGCCCAACATTAAGGTTAGGAAGTATTTTCAAATATTAAGAAGGATATGAAATGCCCCACATGGTTACCAAGGAAAGGGTGGTCATGACATTTGCTTCTTAAAGAAGGATTTATACCTTTTAGCATACTTTGTAGGAAAAGAAAAAACAAGACAAACAAAGAAAGAGAAAAAAAAAAAACAAAAAACAAAAAAGAGAGAGAGAAAATAAGGGCTTATTAAATTTTTTTTTTATCCATTTTTAAGTCTATGTTAACCCAAGTGGCCAAGCTTTGAATTCATCTCACCTACTTCCTTTTTAATGTGGTCATTCCTTTTAAGTTGACCATGTTAATCTAAGTCATTCTTCCTAATATAGTTTTTTATGCCTACTAACTCTTATACTCAATGCCTTTTTGTTTTTTTTTTTTTTTTAACATAAATGGTTTTCACTAAATTCTTTGTCTATATAGATTTTTCAAGTTAAGAATTTTTCAAATTTTGCTTCTTCATTAATCATCTCACAATCTCTTTAAGGATTCTAGCCAACTCTTTATAGATACCCCATTTTTGCCCTTTTTTTATTTTTCAAAATTTTTAGAATAAATTAAAAGGTCCTAAATTAGGAAAAGAAAAGGAAGAAAAAAAAATAGAAAATTAAAGAGAAACAAAAAATAATAATAAAAAATTTAGAAAAAATAAGAAAAATATAAAAAATAGAAAATTTAAGAAAAGCCAAAGAATAAGAAATTTAGGAAAATACTAAGAAATGGAAAAATTAAGAAAAAATAATAAATTTAGAAAAAGAAAAACTATATATACAAAATTTAGAAAAACTATAAAAAGAAGAAATTTTAAGATTAAAAAAAGAGTAAAAAATTTTTAGGAGAATGCTAAGATTTTTACTTTTATTTATTTATTATATTAGTTTGTTATTTTTATTTAAGTAAATAAATATTAGATGGAGGGGGGAGGGGGGGTGGGGGTTGTTGGGGTTTGCGGGGGGATCAAATCTGGTTTTAAAACTTGGTCCATTTGCAGTTGATGAACGAGGCCCATGGCCTTATATACATAGCAAGCAGGGGTACGCCAAGTAGGTTTGAATTTTTTTTCTTTTGTGCACATGCAATGCACATGAGCATGGGGGCACGTGGCATGCTCCTCGTATGTAACCTACACCTCCCATTCTTCTTCCTTGATTTTTTAAACCAAATTCCTAACTTCTTTACCTCCTTGGTCAAGCTACTTTAGGTCATTTTTTAACCTCTGTTATTACATAATTTCACCAATTTAATGGTGAAATTATATTATACGCATGGCATATTATTGAATTCACCCAAAAACTAATCCAGATTCAATTTTAAATGCAATTAAAATTGAGCTTAAAGAGGAAAAAAAAAATTCAATTTTCAGGTCAAAACCCATTAATGGATTCTGATATATTATTTCAAATTCCTTAACTTTCCTAACTTCGACCTTGTACTTATAGTATAAATAAGCTTTGTTCTCTACTTTCAATGGACACAAGCATAAGAATCACTCTAAAGAGCACACACACTACACTTTCTCTCTTTAGCATGGTTCCTCTCTCTCTTTAGGATAGCTTCCTCCAACTGACCCTAGTCGACTAAAGCTAACCAAGTTGACTCGAGGCAAATTGAGCTAACCTGGTCTACATAATTATTTATTTATTTATTTTGTTGTTTTGCATGCAAGTGTAATAATAAGAAAAGATGAAGAAAAATAAGGAAAAAAAAAGGGAAAAAAAAAAAGAAAAGCAAAAAAAGGAAAGAGAATAGCCCATTTTTATTTGTTTTTTTTTAGAAATAGATAAAATAAAATAAATAAATGAATGGATAAAATTTTACCACCTAGAAAAATTATTTTTTTTAATAAATAAAATAAATGGACTTTTTTTCAAAATTAGGATCCTATTTAGAATTTTCAAAAACTAAACTTCGATTAGGACCTCTTAAAATAATTTCCATAAATAAACTTAAAAATGGGTAAAAATGTAAGCCCAACTTTTTTTTAAAAGTTAAAATAAATCAACCTGCTAATATTTTCAAAAAAGAACTACGTACGTCTGATTCCGAATAATGGGTATGTAGGCACTTACGAGGTGATAATAAAAAATAAAAAAACCTATTTTTCTTTCTTTTTTTTTTAGTTTAGATTATTCAAGCTGTCCAATTTGATTAACCAATAATCAAGTTCTATTTTATAGAATTGAAAGGTGATTTGAAAGGTTAAAATTAAATTTGAAAAGTTAATAGTACCTAAAAGGATTTAAAAATCCTAAACCCTGGATTTAGATCTCTAGTTTTAAAACCGTTTTTGAAAATCAGTTTTTATCGTTAGACCAATAGCTAAGTTATAATCAATT
Source organism: Lumnitzera littorea (assembly GCA_024138015.1). Taxonomy (NCBI): domain Eukaryota; kingdom Viridiplantae; phylum Streptophyta; class Magnoliopsida; order Myrtales; family Combretaceae; genus Lumnitzera; species Lumnitzera littorea. Next base: position 30,334,175 of record JAMXBB010000012.1, read on the forward strand.
TACCCAATTGATTATAACTTAACTCTATTTCCTTATTATGGTTGGGTGGCGACTCCAAACAATTTTCAAATTAAATAACCGGTTTTCTTTAAATACATACCAAAAGTTAGTATTAAACGGATAAGGTTTAATACTAATAAGTTTAAAGAAGAACTAATTTAAAAAAAAAATTGGGAGAAAGAAAACTAGGCTCAATAACTTAACAACTCTACTAGGGAATGTCAAGAGGGTTAGTCATTTAACTTTCTAAAATTAAAATTAATCTCTAAAAATCTCCTTACTAAGTATAACTTATTTGTTAATTTGTTATTTGTATCATAATTAACATTTTTGCAAGTTTTCAACTATTTGAGAGGACGGATTTATTTATTTTTTCTTTATTCACAAATGTATGGTAGAAATTGTCTAACTTGAACTATATTCGAACCCTAGGATCGAAGGCCATTATATAGGCTTTAGGTGTTGTAGCGCAACCACCGCTCCAGGTTGATTAGGCTATCCCCGCTTAAGCTTGATGCAACCAAAGAAAGTGCTATTTAACAAGTGACGCTGCACAAGCTTAAGGACCTATAGAACCCACTCTTTATGCATTCATGACATCCAGAATCGACGGATAATTAAGCAAGATGGGATTGAAAATATAATGGCTAGGAGTTTCCTTAATTTCCCTTGTAAATATGTTGTAAACATAGAATTATTGTAAATAGGCTTCGTTTTTTGTAAATAACAATCAGTCAATCTTGTAACATATATTTTCTTTTGTAATTCAAATTAGGAAATAACTTATTCATCTAACTCTGTCTACTTCAGGGAAAAGTTCATTGGTATGCCCATTAACCCTAAGCTTGTCTTAAACTAATGGTTTTGACACTTTAATCTAAGGGAATGAGAGACTGTCGTCAGCAAAATTAGGCCTGTTTTATTACTTCTTAAGGTAACAATAGAGATAAATTTTATTAAGGCCCTGACCAACTTTTAGGAACCCAAGGAAGTGGCTTCTCGAGTTGGGCCTTACTTTATTAGCCCAACACTTAAAGAGTACACTTAATTACTTCAAGCCCATTCCTTAGAAAATATATATACCCCAAATTTAGAAGTGGACTTAGTAAATGCCTTTTCAAGATTCTAAGGAATCATAAAGATTGAAGTGAATAAAGCCCTTACAAGCTGTAATGGGAATAACATTAAGATGGAAGACTTAAAAGCTTGGTTCGCCATTAAGCTTAAATCTAACCAACGGGACATCTTATATGGCAACCTCAAGGATTAAGGACAGAACAAAATAAAGGCCTTTATCCTAGCTACATGTAGGACTCGTTTATTCCCTAATGGAAAGTTCCTTTAGTGGGCTAGTTTCTCAAAGGCAAATCATATGTCTTATGACTCATCACAGAACAAATCTGAAGCTCCAATATTTTGAAAGAAAAGAACGATGGCGTGCTAAAGACCAGAATGGCATTATTAACAGTATGGTTTGTGAGCCACATGAAATGTTACAGGCTTGATCTGATCCGAGAAGAATTTGCTTATAAAATTGATCTGATTGATTCTTTTGTCAATAAGGTCCATCTCCTAGAAGGAAAATTCACTTACTGCTAGGTAGAAGTGTTGAGAAATTTCTAAGTTACCAATATCTTATGGACAACAAGATGGAGCAACTTCAAAAGGGTAATCGTAGTCTACAAAAATTATCAAGCAAGACCCCTAATTGGGATGAAATTATGCACAAGCTATTACCCTAATAATATGATTAGAAAATTTGGAGGTATCTAAGATATTGTCTACAAGCCTCTATTAGATATCGTGACCTTAGATTATGAGGACCTTTAGATTCCACTACCACAAAGGTGCCTAAACTTTGGGCAATCAAACAATTATGGGAAACAAAGACGATTAGCCTAAACATTGATTTAGGAGAATGGTTAGGAGAAGTGGACAAACATAAGGTCACCAAAGAATATTTAAATGATCAACTCCATAAGGTACAAGAGAGCTAATATTAAGCACTAGAAATCATCTAACCCATACTAGCCAAACCATGAAAAGGTTAAGTTCATCTCCAATGGCCAGGTCATAACGATTTTAGGTGACTAGGATTACGAAATATATAAAGAAGCGACCATACCTTATGTCGACACTGAGGAGCAAGAGGGCTTTGGGCTTAATTTGTTTGAAGAGGTGTGCATGATTACTAATCAGGAGAAGTATAAAAAGCCAAAATTCAAAGAAGGCTAATTTAGATCCTATAGGCTAGGTTACATCCCAACTCTAATGGATGAGTTGCAAAATATGCAAGCGAAGGGCAAAAGAGGTAATAGATTGTATCACACCTTAATGACCTTTCTACCGTTATTAGAAATTTTCATTTGGGCTGAAATTGAGAATTCAGAGCCTACCAAAGAGGATACCTCTAACAAGGATAAAATAGCTAACCCATCCGACAAGTCCCAGTACTTGAATAATTGGTTCTTGATCCCTATGAATAGCAATAAGTCTTCTCTAGGATAAAGGATAAATCACAATCTAGTATTTTTACAGAGTTTTGTAATAATTACCTTTATTCTACAGTTTTGTACTCAAAAGAAATTTCTTCTAAACAAGAATTAATCTCCTTTCTATTCACTTCTTCCTTACTTACACTCTTTCTTTTACAAACTTTTCTTTTTTCCTAGATCCAATGCTTCTAATAAAGACTATGGATACCCTGTGTAGAAAGATGATGAAAATATTGATATCGCCTTCGACCCTACTAGGTTAGTCATCAGGAGTGATGTAAATGACCATAGTGACGTGTAAGAAAGTTGGAAAAAACATGAAACAAGTAGAATTTCCATTGACGAGCCAATTGAGATGATTAATGTTAAGATCGATGACAACACCAAAACATTGAAAATTAGAGGGAATTTGAAAGAAGAACAAAAGGCTAAAATGACTACACTACTATTTGAATACCAAGATGTGTTTGCATGGTCTTATGAAGATATGCTTGGATCAGATCCATTAATCGTAGTCCATCAGTTACCTACACAAGAGGATATCAAACATAAGAAATAGAAGTTAAGAAGGTTCCGATCGGATGTCTTATTGAAAAATAAGAAAGAAGTAAAACAATGAATAGAGGTTGATTTCATTAAGGTATCTGATTATCTCGAATGGATAGCCAACATTATGTTAGTAGTGAAGAAGAATGGAAAAGTTAGAGTGTATATGGACTTTCGAGACCTTAATTAAGTAACCCCTAAAGATAATTTCCCCTTGCCCTATATTGATGTCTTGGTCAATAACATAACCAGAAACCATCTTTTCTCTTTCATGGATGGATTCTCTAGATATAATCAAATTTGAATGTCCGAAGAGGATAAAGCCCAAACCATATTTATTACAACTTGAGGCACATTTTGCTACAAAGTAATGCCTTTTGGACTCAAAAATGCCGGGATAACCTATCAAAGGGCCATGGTAGCAATCTTTCATGACATGATGCACATAGAAGTTGAAGTATATGTTGATTATATGATTACAAAATCTAAGGAAGGAGAAATTCATGTAAGTAATATGAGGAGATTGTTTGACAGGTTGAGAAAATTTCAATTGAAGCTCAACCTAGAGAAATGTACCTTTAATTATTCAGTTTATATAGTGTTTGTTAGAAATTTTTGATTAAACTAATTAGCTAAAGCGAAAGCGGCATTAATTAGCTTAGTTAGAAATTATTCAAGGATTAATGTAGTGTCTCTAGTTAACTATTTGCTAAGACATTAGAGATAATTAATTTAAGGCATTAGTCAATCATAGCATTAGGAAATGTATGATTGTAATTTAGAGTTCATTGTTAATTAGAGATACGAGAGTTGATTGATTAACTAGAGGTTTAAGTCCTTAAATTTTAAGGCATGATAATTTCACTTAAATGATTGTATAGCTATTAATCTATATAACATTATGGCAATTTAATTTGCATAACTAAAGTGGATTCTATTTTTCCTACTTTCTCAATTGATTGTCTCATTTTAGATATATTCTAGTGATTTTCTCTGTGATAGTTTAAGGTTAATTATTAGATTAGTTAATTCACAATCCAAATTCAATTACCTAAATATTAATAAGAGCTATCATAGGTTTAGTAGTTCCATAGTCCTTAAGGGATCAACATCCTTACTCACTCTTTATTACTTGATTCTAACCCAGTATACTTGTTAGAGTATTTGCTATATTTTAATATATTTTAAGTAGATCATCTCATAAATGTTATCATGACCTAGTTCACATAAGGCTTACTCGACTCAATCGCTTTGAAGCATTTAGCTCAATAGTTATTTGTAAAAACTAAGTAAATAAAATAATAAGGGAAAGGGGTCGCTTGGTATGGCATGTTATATTGTAGGGAAAGTAGGGTTGTTTCGATCATTTGAGGAACTTTAAACCCTCTACGCTCATATCTCTCTCCCATAACTTAATATTCTTCCCCATATCTCTCCCACGTCTTCTTATCATATCTCCTGTATGTTTCTTTCTTAAAGGGGTAGAAAACTCACAAGAGCTCTCAAAAACACAAAGTTAATCTGGATTTGAGAGTCAACGGCATCAAAGAGTAAGGGAACTTCAGGTTTTTGTAAGAAACAACGGTTTTTGATAAGTGCTTTGCATCCTTGTCATCAAAAACTTGTTTTCTTAAGGGGCAATGAGAAATCATGAAGAAATATTGTTTCTTTTAGTGTTTAATTTGTTACAACTTGGATTAGCACTTTTTTTTTTTTTTGCAAAAATGCTTGGGGAAAGTATGTTCTTAGTAAGTTCTTCAAATATTCTTGTTAGAATATAGTTTTGTTTTATGAGTGCTATGTAAAACAAGAAAAATTGTGTTTTTGTAGTATTTGAAAAGTTGAGTTTCATGTTTGGAGTATGATTTCATCAAGATTTAAAGTAAATTGCCTTTATCCTTACGATTCTTTAAGTTTTCTTCATGTTTGGTATTGTTATGTTAGACTACAAATCTTGATTCTTAGGGAGTTTCTCAATGTTAACGAAAGAAAACATGTATGATGTAATGATGGAAGAATTTTGGAGTGGTGGTTGATGTTTAGGTGAGTCGGAGTAAGAGTTTCTAGTGAAGGGATGGTCGGGATATTGTAGTTTGTGTGTATAATCAAAGCTGTAGAAGTTACAAGTTGTGTATGTATGTAAAGGCATGAACACATACCATGTATTAGGGTATAGGCATGGTTACACACCATGTGTGGGTGGCGGGTAAGAAACATGCAATGTGTAGAGTCTGGACCTATATAAGCACATGCCGTGTGTTTGGGGTTTATATGTTAAACCAAGGAAAACAAAGATAGCAATATCGAAGATGGGTTTGAACCAGTTAATGGCTCGAAAACAAAATGGAAGTCAAAGGGAAAGATAAGCAAACCCATAAACTACCCCAAGGATGTGACACACCAAGGAGCCTCCATCGACCAACTGTACTAGCTCGACATTACCTACAAGAAAGCAAGCTAGGTCACTCACCACCTAACCTTGCATAAAGGTTAAGATAAGTGCTATGGGAGTAAGAAAATGTGATCACAAGGAAGAAAAAACTTGTATAATTCTAAAAATTGATGTTACGACTTACATTTACACTAGTATTTATACTTGCAAATTTAGGGCAACTTATTATTCATGGAAAAAGACTAAAGGGTACAATCCCAAAATAAGTAAGAATAGGAATAAATAAGGGTAAAAAAAGGAATTTAGGATAATGAAAGCTTTAGTTCAGTAGATTCCTTTACATACTTAGGAGGGGCACATAGTTGTTATGCATAGGTTAGTAGTGGAAACAAGTTGGTATGATCACAACTGTAGAATGCTGAGTTGATATGTTTTATAGGCATGGCTGGCTTGGACTTCAGGAAATAGTTATTAGAGAAGGTTGAGTGCATACTAGCTAGAGATGGTTATATGCTTAGGTGGTATGAGCTTAAGGATAGATGTTTGGTTCTCAAAAGCCAAGTCGCCAACTAGATTGGCTAAGCAATTTGGAGAGTGGTTTAAGTTTTTCAAGTGCCAAGTTGCTAAGCTATTAATCAACATTGTGTAAGGTTGGGAACAACTTGATAACTATGTGTAGTTGGAAGCAAACATAAAATTTGATTCTTCAATAGTAAGATGGAAAGAGAGAATCCGTTAAGCCACACTTCAAGTCCTAAGGCTTGAGCTTGATTCAAGGGTCCAACTAGGTGATTCTTATCATCCCCTTCGAGTTAGTTAGGATTTGGAATCAAATCCAGATGGTCCTCCATCTGTTTGTGTTTGTCTAATTGGCGTAGGCTCATGTCAGCAATGTTAGACACATTAGAGAATCCATAATGCTTGGGTAGTTCCAACTAATAAGCATTGTTATTGATCTTATGGAGTATTTTGAATGGTCTTTTAGCTTAAGTGAATAGTTTGTTCTTCCTTCAGCTTGGGAACATCTCTTTGCTTAATTGTAACCAAACTAAGTTGCTAGGTTGGAATTGCTTTCTCCTTCTTCCTTATCGTTTCTACTCCAACTTCTTTATAGCTCAATTGATCTACTAAGTAACCTTTTGATATATCTTCTAAAGTGATTGAGCCTAGCCTTTGGCCTCGAGATTCTCTTCTAGGTCTATTGTAAGCACTAAGACATGGTTAAGAGACAACTTAAGGTTAAACCAGAGATAACCTTAAAGGGTATTTGGTCAATGGTGTTATAAATTGATCCATTGTAAGCAAATTATACCATAAGTAGGCAAATGTCCTAATCAATCGAGTTCCTTCCCATTGTAGCTTAGAGTTGTAAACCCAAAGTGCAATTAACAACCTTTATTTGGCCATCAGTCTGAAGATGATAGGGTATGTTGAAGAGCAGCTTAGTTCCCAATTAATGTCAAAAAGTCCTCTAGAAAATGGCTTAGGAACTTTAAGTCTCTATTTGATACTATGATCTCTTACAAAAAGAGAAAAGTAGTAGCTAAAGCATTATTAGTTTTGATATAAGGCACAAAGTATACCATCTTGCTGAATTTGTCACGACAACCATGATAAAGTCATTTCCTTGGGTTGTCCAAGGTAAACCGAGGACAAAATCCATGCTTAAGTTAACCAATGGCTGGTGGGGATGGGTAAAGGTATTGCTTTCCCTTACTCAACCCTATCTTTAGCCTTCTTGTAGGTGGCATATCCTTCCATTACATAGTGGACGCCCCTTCTCACCTTCAATTAAAAGAACTGGTCACTCAACTATTTATAGGTCCTTATCTCTCTAAAATGTCAGGAGAGCCCTTCCTAGTGTGCTTCTCTTACTAGTACCTCCTTAGTAGAATAAGCCAGATCACATAGTTTGCCATCTTAAAACAAGAATCCATCCTCTACATAATAGTCATCCACTATCCTTCCTTCTCTGTATCATTCATACATTGGGCCAAAGTGAGGATATTAGAGGTATTGCTTTTTGAGGCTTGTTAACCTCCAAAGTTTAGTTTATAGCTTAGTGAGGAGAGCATATCTCTTGGACAGGGCATCAATGACCACATTTTCCTTACCTTGCTTATACTTAATCACAAAATTAAATCCTTCTAAGAACTCTACTTACCTTGCTTATTCTTTTGAGATCTTCAACTGACTTCTCAAGTACCTCAAGGACTCTTGGTGAATGTATATGACAAACTCCTTTGATAGAAGATAATGTTGCTATACATGAAGAGCTCGAATCAATGCCAAGAGTACCTTATCATACATGGAGTAGTTCAGCTGTGCTCCTCTGAGCTTCTTGTTTTGATATGCAACAAGTTGACCTTCTTGCATCAATATAGCTCTAATGCCAACACTTGATGCATCACATTCAAGCTTAAATATATTCTTAAAGTTAGGTAGACCTAAAACTAGGGAAGAGATCAACCTTTCCTTTATCTTGGTAAAGCTCTTTTCATCTTTTGCTCCCCATTTGGGCTCAATGTTCTTCTTTGTTTGCTCGATAAAGGGTGGAACAATCATATTGAATCCCTAGATAAAATGTCAGTAGAATGATGCTATGCCACACAAGCTTCTCACTTTGGTACAAGAGGTCAAAGTTAGCCAATCAATAATAGCTCAAATCTTCTCTTCATCTGAATGCAAACCTTCTCCGCTAATTACATATCCAAGGAAGACCACTTCTTCCTGGCAGAAGTAACAACTTCTTAAGGTTTTTAAATAGCTTCTCTTCTCGCAACACTTCAAACACAGCTCGGAGGTAGGTAATATGGTTGGAAAATTTGGCATTGCACACCAAGATGTCATCAAAGTTAACTATGATAAACTTTCTAATGAAATCCCTCAACACATGATTTATCAACCTCATGAAAGTGCTCAGGGCGTTAGATAAGCCGAATGGCATGACCAACTACTCATATAAACCATGGTGAGTTTTGTATGTCATCTTCCATTCATCTTCGAGCCTTGTCCTGATTTGATGGTAACCAAACTTCAAGTCGATCTCACTGAATGCTCGAGCGTTATACAATTCATCTAGCATACCTTCCAATCTAGGAATGGGATACCTGTATGTAATTGTGATCTTATTGCCAACTTGACTATTCATGGACATTCTCCAAGTACCATCCTTCTTTAGCACAAGTAGGACCAGAACTGTACAGGAGTTGAGACTCTCTTACATAACCCTTCTCTAGTAGTTCATCGACTTGTCTTTACAACTTGGTGCCTTACTTGAGTTTCATCCAATAGGTTGACTTATTTGATAGGGCAATGTTAGGCACCAAGTCAATACAATGTTATATCCCTCAAAATAAGGGTAGTACCTCAAGTAACTGCTTGGGAAATAGGTTGGTATAATCTTCAATCAACTTCTTGACCTCTTTGGGCAAGTCTACTTACTCCTTTAACTCTAACAATCTCTTAATCAAGAGGAAGGTTAGCACATTAGACTTGACAACTTCTTGAATCTCAAAACAATTGAGAAATGAGGTCATCTTAGGTCATCAGGCTAACTTAGCCTACAATTTTCTAACTTGGCTAGAGGCCATTGGATTCAAAGTGATTCTTCTTCCATCTTTCTCAAAGAAATATTTATTTTTGTATCCATCATGAATGACCCTTTGATTTAACAACTAAGGTCATATTAACAGCACTTGTGATGCATACCTAGGTAGCACATCGTACAAGAGCTCATGTGAAAAGTTTCATATAGAAATCGATAAGAGCACTTGCTAGGTAATATGGAGTGCTCCCTTCTAATTGAGCCAGTGTAACTTGTATAGCCTTAGTTGAGATGAGGTCCGCAATTTAAGTTTTTGACTAGGTTGATTTGATGAATGTAATTTTATACTCACTTCTTATGTTATTTTCATAGTTATTTTAAGTTAATTTGATATAATGTAGACAATTTTACTACCAATTTAAGTTATTTCTTGATTTCAAGACTTAGGTGGAGCAATAAGGTGAAAAGATTGGAATTTAGGCAATTTTAGATGAAAATTTCATTGATATTGAAGAATTACTTAAGGATAGTAAGTGTTGAAGAAGATTTGTCTAAGAATCAAAAGAAGAGGAAGACTACTGTTGCACTCTACAATCATGCTCTTTGGCCGTGACGCCTATGTCCTTAGTTTACAAGTGAAGTTTGAAGAATTTTTTACTAAATACAAGATCACAGTTGAACTCCATGGCCATGATCCTCTTGTAATCCAATTCAAGTCAATTTCTCGAGGAATTACTACAAGGAGTACTCTACACCCAAACTATACGCCCATGTTCTTACTTGTAGACTTGCTATTATTTTAGAAGACTTTTCATTTGATATTTATTTTATCCAGGCCAAATAAGTAGATGTGAGACATATGTAATAAAGGGAAGGGAGACACCATAGTGAAAGATAGAAAAGGTCCTCAATGTTTTTTAGAGTTTTTTTCGTTTTTATCATGAAAGTTGTTATTTTAATCATATCTATAGAGTAGATCTGTAGATATCTAGACTTATAGTCTTAAGGTAACATGTAACGTACTCAACTTGCAATTATTCTAATCAAATTCTTTTGTTCTTGTTAATTCAATTACTGTTTTGTATTGATTATGTTGTTATTTCTAAGTTTTAACCTAATTATTAGATTTTATGTATTGAAGTTGTGTGGCCAATACATAAATAAATCTACTATAATTGAAAGGATTTGCTGTAAGTTTAGAGATAAATTACAGATTTCTTTTGAAATTAATATTGATATATTATTTGTTGTTTATGGGTTCTTATCCTTAATGTTGTTCTATTACAAAAGCGATTTGTATAGATTATAATTAGGATTAGAAATTATTAAAGAAGCAATTCCTATTAATTTAGTACTTGAATTCCTTTCGTTAATAAGAATAACAACTACATTAGAAACCTTAGGATATTACATATTAATCTCTTGGTGATCAAAGTTTAGATATCATTATTTATGGTTATTTAGGGTTTTTGTTAATTATTTGCATTATTAGTCGTTAGTTAATTATTAGTTCTTATTTCTTTAAATTACTTTAATCTTTTATTTCATTGTCACAATTGTTATTCCCTTTTGAGTGGAGTAATTTAGCAGGAGTGAATAAGTGTTTAGTCCTTATGGTATTGATAACCCTAGACTTTAGCGTCATTTATACTATTACCTGACAAGTGCTCTTGCTTAAGTCCACAACAAACCCAATCAACTGACACAACATTGATGGAGCTCCTACTATCTATAATGAGCATGCACACTTGGTTCTTTAACCTACAAGAGATATGGAAAAAGTTCTCTTGTTGTTCCTCTTCGGTAGATGCTCCTAGGCTCATAACTTATCGAATAACCAAAGTCAGTTTGTCCAAATCCTCAGTAAACACATCTTTTCCAATAAGTTCTTCGATGCCACTTCAAAATTCTACTTCACATCAACTTTTTCCTTTAGCTCGTTACCCATGCTATTTAACTCAATAGTTAGGACCTCTCCCTTAATGATTATTATACAACAATCGGGACATTGGGTGGCTATGTGCCTGAAACCCTAACACTTAAAGCATTTGATCTTGCTTGTCTTCTGTCTTGAGCCCTATCCCTTCTCAAACCTCCTTGATACTTCTTTATCAACTGGTTGGCTCTTCTAGTTAAGTATGACCTCAGCTCAGTTCTATATTGAGCTTAGTGATTTCCTTATATAGGTTGATTAGACGAAAGAGGTTGCTTAATTGAGGTTGGGTAGACTATTTCTCCTCTGCCCCCTCCACTCATTGAGCAATTCTTATGGCTTCATTGAGGGTGGTAAACTATTGAAGCTCTACCACATCTCTAATCTCATACCTTAGTTTAGTAAGGAATTTGAACACTATTCAAGCTATTGGCTTACTAACCTCACAATAGATCATAAGCATTTGAAATTCCTACACATACTTGTGAACAGTTCAGTCTCTTTGCTTCAGTTCTTAAAGTTGAGCAAATATATCTTACAAATAAGTGTCCGACATAAACTACGCCTTAAGAACCCTCTTTATTTCAATCTAAGTATTAACATCTCTATATCTGTCATGGTAGTATATCTTATGAACTTGAGTGCAGCTATCCTCACCTTATCATGGTCTTCATACTAATAATAGTCAAATATTCTCTTGATCTTTTACTCCTAACCAAGGTACTCATTAGCATCTCCACTACCATTGAAACTTGAGGTTTAGAGTTTCATATGATCGGTAGCTCATGGTGCAGAAGCCCTCTCCTCTGCTTCGAAATTCTCCACTTCATTTACTTCTTCCACACCTCCTAAGTCGATTCTCCTTCGGGCTTGCCCTCCTACTCCTCCACCTCATTTTTATTGAGTTAAGAATTCTCTTTAAGCAAGTTGAACATCTTGAGTAGCATCACCAACTTTAAGAAATTCTTAAGGAGTGTTGCAAATGACCTCAATAGGTCGAAAGCTAAAGTATGAACAACTCATGTCAACTATACTATCATGTAGGCCATTTCATTGAAGCTTTCGTTACTAATCTTAAGGGTGGCTTAAGATTGCCTTCCACTATAGACAACACTACTTTCATTATCCCTTACTCTAACATTTACACTCAAATTAGTCATCTACCTCAAATATAATCTTAAATTAATAATACACATTCACTACCTCGAAACATTGCACACTAACTCCAATAACTAATCTTCATGCACAACTCTCTAATCACAAAAACTCAACCTAAGAATTAACAACTACAACACAAAAACCCAACACATAACTGTTGGCTCCTCAACACAAGCCTCAAGCATAGAAAAAACTCACTTAGCACTTGCTCTATTTTCTAAACTTGAAATAGAGTAAAATAAAGTACGACTCAATAATCAATCACACAAACAATAGAGTCACTACTTCTACCACTACTCAATACTACAGCTAGTACGTAAACATACACACATAATTGTAGCTACAACACTCTCAACCGTAGTAAACACTTAACATAATACAACCACAATATACAACAAAACTAATTACCCATATGAACCTATGCTTTGATACTAAGATGATATGTTGAAATTAAGGCTAGATAAGGGTGATAATATTAGAGATGGGTCCAAACTATCTAATGGCCCAAAAATAGAATGGAAATTGAAGGGAAGGATAAGTAAACCTACGAACTACCCCAAGGATGTGACACACCAAGGAGGCTCCATAGAGGGATTGTATTAGCTTGATATTACGCACGAGCTAGCAAGCTAGGTCATTGGCCACCTAGCTATGATTAAGGGTTAGGATAAGAGTTAAGGAAGTAAGCAAATGAGCTTATGAGGAAGAACACACTTGTATGTTTCTAAAAATTGATATTACATCTTATATTTATAAGGGTATTTATACCCGCAAATCTAAGGCAATTTACTATTCATGGAAAAATACTAAAGGGGATAATCCCAAAATAAGTAAGTATAAGGAGTAAATAGGGGTACCAAAGGAATTTCAGATAATGAAAGCTTTGGTTTGGTAGATTCCTTCACATGCTTAGAAGGGGCACGTAGCTATTATGTATAAATTGGCTCTATGGGTAGAAAGAAGTTGGTACTTTCAAAACTATACACTGTTGTGCTAGTTTATTTTGAAATCATGGTTAGCTTAAACTTTAGGAAATAGTTGTTGGAGAAGGGTTGGGTGCATACTAAATGGCAACGTTTGGGTGATTAGGTGGTATTGGCCTAAGGGCATATGCTTGATGCTTAAAAGTAGAGCCATTGATTGGACATGCTGAGTAGTTTAGAGAAGTGGTTTGAGCTACCGAGTTGTTGATCAACATTGTATAAGATTGGGAATAGCTTGGTAATTACGTATGGCCAGAAGCAAATGGAAACTCTAGTTCTTCAATTGTAAGATGGGAAGAGAGAGTTCGTCGAGCCATGCTTTCAAGTCCTTGGGCTCAACCTTAAATCAAGGGTTTGGTTGGGTGATTCCTATTAAGGGTCGTATGTAAGTACACACCATGTGTGGCATGTGTGTGGTGTGAGGGTATAGATCACATGATATATAAGATTGTAATATGTGTTGGCATGTAGGTTGTGTACATGCATATGTGTAGTGTTTGTGTGTTTGGAAGTGTCATTTTCCTATGTTTCAAAGTTTTAATTAAATTCTTATTTCTTAAATGTTTATTTACTATCTTTTAGTCAATTTTATTAATCAAATTGTTCTTTAAGTATTATGGATTGGGTTTGCACCTAGTATAGTATGAGATGGTTACTAAAAGCTTAAAGAAAGGGGTGTTACTGAATAGAAGTGGAGTTAAGTTGAGAAATGTTTTGTTTCTAAGATTCTCTATGCCAATAGATTCTCATAATATTGTTTCGATTATTAACAAGAGTTGCATTCTAGGTAAAGGATACTTAGTTGTTGAATGTGCATGCTAAGCTAGTTAAGTAAATCAAACTTATTAAATATTTGGCTATAAAGATTTCACTGTATAGGGTTTGATATGGTTAGTAAGGTATCTAGTGATCTTTACACAATGTTATCCTGAGTAAAGTCCCATATTGAGACGACTTAGTAGATTTAGGGTTTAACACTAGGGTATTGGGGAGGACTTAACACTAATACCTATACTATATCTATATATTGCTTAATACTTAAGTCATAAGTTACCCCAATTCTTGGAATGTAAAGATTGTGCTAATTGATGGGCTTAATGATTGAAGATAAAAATTAGTTGCTTGTTGTATTTATTATTGATACTCATCTATGAATGTGAAATGTGACAACTTAATCATGTACGTGTGATTTATATATCTTATACTAAGCTTTAGCTGACCCTTTAGAAACTTATGTTTTTCAATTGCAAGTTCAGGTTATGAAGATTCTATTGATTGCTATTGTGCTTATTCTAACTATGACTATTGTTATTATGATGAGAATGGAGACTATTACTACTTTGATGGTGGGTCGAGTTATTTGTAGGGTAGTGGTTGGGCATGAATTGGAGATGAGACCTAGTTTATTTACTATTTATAATATGTGAATTGTCGTACTTGTTGAACTATTATTTAGAGTTGCCTATAACTCCTGTTAAATATGTTATGTTATTATTAGTTAAATGTTGGAGCTGGGAGACTCCTTGGTGTTAGATTGGTTTTAGTATCTTTGTTAAATTGTGAGGTACTTGTTGATTGTATTAATAACTGATCTTATGTACTTGAAGTTGAAGTTGTTTATACCACTCACTCGTATATAATGTGGAGCTCAATTACTGAGTGTTGGTAGACTTCATGTGAAATTGAAGAATCTAGATAAGTTATAGGATCCATGATACCTTAGCGTGTATATTACTAGGGTGTCCACTATTATGGTTAACATGTGGCAAAAGGTTGTGATCCCCATGTTTTGGGGCATTACACTAGAGGTATAAAATCTGTGATACAATCCTTTCAAAGTAGCTCTTCATATTAGACTCATGGTATAAAGCTCAACTACTAAGGTTGACACATGGCAGGGTTGTGATCCCCAAGTATTAGGGCATTGACTATTAGATATAAAACTTGTGATACAATCCTTTCAAAATAGTTCTTCATATTAGACTAGTGGTATAAAGCTCAAATTTATATGCAAAATTATGAGATTTCATTTATACAAGAAGTTACATTTTCAAAAGAGGCTTCTAAAATCATAAGTTTTGGTTATTTATATTACAAAACGAAAAGTTGAAAACTATTGGGTCCTCTAGGGAGACCTATTTAGTGATAAGAATCAACTCCTCAAACTAGTCACATACAGCTGAGCTAAAGGACTACAAGGACTCACATAGAAAATTCTAGCTTGAAACCTTATTTAAGATAAGGATTCCTATTCCAATTGCAATCTTTTACACTAATGTTGATTCGAGTATTGAGCTCTCATAAGTACCAATATAGTTTTCGAGCTGTTAAGCTATCATGCAAACCTGCTAAGCATGCATATTAACTAGCCAAGCAACCATAGCTATTGACTAGTTCATATTATGACCAAGGCAACTCCTAAGACGGCTAATGTCAGACCTCTATCTGAACTGGGTTGCCTAGATACCTAACTTAGAGAGGACCAAAATATCCTTTAGTAGCCGAGCTCTGACTCGAACTAGACTAGGTTAGCTCTAACTGTTGAACTTCCTCTAACCTCGTCCAAGCAGGATCTTACAACTACTAAGTGACTTCAAAATTCATTTCAATTTAGTCAACCACATAAGCCTCTTATCCCTCTTGACACATGTTTTCTAGTATGATATTTGATAATGATTTCTTAATTTACCATACACTGTATCATTTGCCATTTTTACCCTTTTAAGAATGTTTTAGGAGTCTTTTCTACATTATCCATTTTGTCTTTGCATTATTTAGCATAACCCTAGTTGAAGTCATATAAATACCTTACTTCCTTATACGTAGACAACACATCATATTATTGAATTATTACAAGTGTCCTTTTGTGAGCAATCTTAATGTTCTCATTTACCTTTTTAACTTTTATCTATTCCCTTTGATAAGGAGTGGTGACGAGTGACCTTATAGTTTAGACTAGTGAATCATATCTAACAAATTATAGACTAGGTAAGATCAATCGGTATGTCAAATCCAATTGGTAGTTGCATAGATTTGTTAACCATTTGTTTTCCTTTCTTTGTTCTCTTCATTGTTGTATAGCCTCCATATGTACAATCCTGGAGACACATCAACTTCGTTGGTATTAGAGAGCTATTTTGAGAGAGAGTGTATGAAGTTGCAGTGAAGTTTTGTTCGTGTTTACTGTTAGTAGCTACTGTATTCCTTCCATAGTTGTTTTAGTGTATTTGAGTGGCATAAGTTTATAGTTGTGACCTATGCAATTGAGGTTTGTGAAGTAGTAAGGATAGTTCCTATTGTTACTCTATTTTCTACCATTAAAGCAAAGCAAGTTCTTTTATGTGGTATTCATGTGTGTGTTAGGTGTTGAAGTTGTTAGAGTATATTAGTAAGATTCTTGGTAGTGAATAGAAGTGTTTGTTAAGTATTGTATTGTTGACTTATTGGAGAAGTATTACACTATGTCAGATTTAAGTGTTCAAGGTGTTATTGGAGACTTGAGCAATAGTGCTTATGTTGGCCAAGGTTAAAGTGATAGTTATTGACCGGTGATTCTCGTTTGTCTACACGAACGCCTGCAACACGAGAAAACAGCTATGGGGGGTGCCAGAGGGTACTTCGGTGTAGCCAATCCGATGCCTAAGTTAGCTATCTTGTAATAGGAGTAAAATTGTTGAATGGTTATGAGAGTGAAAGAATGGAGAAGAGGGTGCCCTTACCTAAAGGTCTTACTTGGTATTCATAGTGAATCAAGGGAGATTATCCCTAGATCGAGCCATTGGACCAAGCTTCAATATTGGGCCCATTAATATAAGCCTACATAATAATTATCCAAAAATACCTATTAACACTCCCCACCCCTTACCCCAACTCTCTTTGGTGACAAAGTTGGAAAAGAGAGTATTGAGGGAGGTTGATTTTAGGGGATTTCTAAGAAGGTTTGTAATCCTAGCTTGAAGGAGTTGGAGTGCTTGAAAAAGTAAAGGCTTGAAGAAGTGAAAAGCGGGAGTTACCAAAGCACTTATAAATATTGGTATGCCTTGAAGAGGCTATAGTGCATGAAAAGGCAAGGGCTTGAGAAGGCCGAAGAGCTAGAAGAGGCGAGGGCCTGAAGAGGCCCAAGCGCTTAAAGAGGCAAGATCCTAAGGAGGCCAAAGTGCTAGAAGAGGTAAGGGCCTGAGAAGGCTGGAGCGCTAGAAGAGGTGAGGCCTGAAGAGGCCAATATGGTCGGAAAGGCTAGGGAAGCATATAGGCTGTCTAAGCTAGGTATGGCCTATACTAAATAGAGCTGAAAGATTTATACTAGCTCATCGTCTATAATGTGTTGGATTTAGAGCTATGAAGGAGTATCCTGTTAGCAGATTATGTCTACGTAAGCTTAGAATAGAGGGCGTTTACTTAGCCTCAATTTATTTTTAAGTTATCGCACTCGTATCAATGGAGAGTTGAATAAACTTGATAAGAGTTAAATAAATTGTTATGAATTCCCAAATATAACTTAGTGTAAGAACTAAGAATTAAGTGTGGATATCAATAATATCACAATTTAACATGTAACCTTAGATACACACCTTGAAGGGTAAATAATCAACTAGTGCATCTCTTCTTTGTTTTGGGATAGAGCAGCTAGATTGACACATTGTCTATACATAGATTTTAAATATCATTATCAAGGTAGGCTATGTCATCTACCTGATGTTTCATATAGCATGAGATACGTCCCAAGAAGCAAACATGGTTCAGCGGTTGGCAACTTGGTCTAGTAATGGCAGAGCATTAGGTTGGGGATACTGTTTTAGAGAGCTACTCGGCCACATTGTTATTAGTGAGCAGTTCGGCTCCAGAAATGGAAAGGGCTCAGGGTGACTAATCTTCTTTCTTGCTAAACTAGTCGGCAACTAGGTACTGCTACAGTTCTTCCGCTACTCGGCCATGTGTTGGTCGACAACAATTTCTCCACTACTCGGTACAGTTCAGCCCTTCATACTACCGATGAACAACTCGACAAACTTGCTGCTCGATGTAAAATCTCTCGGCATTCGACCATGGAAGCATTCGTTATGAGACTCGGACAAATATTGTTCGACAATAGATTGCCGAGATAATTCGAGCGCCAAGCAAGTTCTATTATGCTTATTTCCGATTGTTAACAACCATTTGAGATTGAAAACAATGTCTGTCTAATTGAAATTGAAAACAATTGGCTTAGCTTTTTTTCGACGGGTACGTGAACAGCTCATGAGAATGGTCCATGCTTGGTTCAGGATTTCTTTGGCTGCTTAGCTTGCGTCAGCGCTTTGGACATTTGGCAAAGCTTCTGTCAACTGTACGTCGGCTGCTTCTGTTCTGCTCGGTAAGTCATTACACTGCTCGAGCTTTGGACTATTGAGTGCAGCAGATCCACTTGGCCATGTATATCTTGGAGCTCGGACACGAAATGAGGACCGCTCTCGCGCACGCACTCCAACAGAGTCGAGTCCTGGTCATGTGTTGGCTTTTATGAGGATCCTCGTACTGTTTCAAAAGGATGGAAGGCCAATCTAGTTGAGTTTGATTCCATTTTAATTAAAGTCGGCATGCAATATCACATGGAAGCTCAGATATAGTTCCAATATTTTGTGGTCCGCCGCCACACAACACATCCCTTTCTTTTCTACAAGGACACTACACTCTATGTAAGACTTTCGAGACACTTCGGTTCCTTTTTCCATTGTCTGGCTTTAGTTGCAAGGGGTACTCATCCATGCTCGTCTTCTTGGCTTATTGCCTACGCTCAGTTCAGTGCAATAATTTTCCACAATCGCTCGCACAAGCTCGACTCTCACTCATGAACTTGGCAATTGGCTCAACAGTTTATAGTTCAGCAACTTGGAATTACTCAGAAAACTCAGCCTCTTGATCATTGTTGCTAGTCAAACAAATGATAAACTTGAGCTATTGGTGAGGGAAATTCATAGTGGTGGATTATTTGGTCATTTTGGAGAGACCAAAACAACTGACCTGTTGCAAGAAAATCTTTACTAGCTTGTTTTGGCTAAGGATATCTACAAAGTAGTTGTTAGTTGCAAAGTATGCAAGAGAGCCAAGGGAAAGAGAAAGTTGTATGGAGAGTATATGCCTTTACCCATACTAAGCTCACCTTAGGTTGACCTCAGCATGGACTTTGTCTTAGGGTTACCCCAAACATCTAGAGGAAAGGATTTGATCTTTATTTTAGTGGACCACTTCAACAAAATAACACACTTCATTCCATATCATCGAATTAACAATGCTTTATATATTGCCGATTTGTTTTTGTAGGAAGTTGTTTGACTGCATAGAGTGCTGGAGACCATTGTCTTAAATCGGGATACAAAATTCTTAAGCTATTTTCAGAAGACTTATGATTAAACTTGTGGTCAGCTCTAGTGGTCAACCTTAAATTGAAGGCTAGACTAAAGTGGTGAGTAGGACACTAGGCAATTCACTTCAAGTTGTTATAGGAAAGAATTTAAAGGATTGAGACTTATGCCTACCCATTGTAATGTTTACATATAACCAAACTATCCACAGTACTATTGGGAAGACTTCTTTTGAAGTCATTTATGGCCTTAACTCCACTATCCTCCTAAACCTAATTGGTACCCCCATAGCTATTGGAGAGAGTAAATTTAGAGTTGCTCAAGCCTAAGAAATACAAAAACTACATCAATTCATGGTAAGGAAGATTGCTTAGCAAGAGATTAGTAGTAATAGCCGTCGAATTGTTTCTTTCAAACTAGGTGACTTAGTATGGATTTACCTCAATTGAGAACAATTTCTGCACTTGAGATAAAGTAAGCTATCTCCATGAGCTGATGGTCCTTTCTAAGTTTTGAAGAAAATCAATTGAAATGCCTACCAGATTTAATTACCTAAGAACCATGGTGTTTCTTCTACCTTCAATGTATCTGACTTGATTCCTCATTGATGAAAAGGAGACCCAGCAGAAGCTAAGACAAAGTAAGAGCCTAAACCTCTTTGGATTTGAGGACAAATCCTTCTGATCCCTAGGCAAATGATAGGAATCAACTCCTCAAACTAGTTAGATACAGTCAAGCTAAAGGATTTCAAGGATTTACATGGAGAATACTAGCTTAAAACCCCACTTAGGACGAAGATTCCTATTCTGATCTCCATTTTTTACACTACTGCTAATTCGAGTACCAAGCTCTCATAAGTACCAACATAATTTCCAATCTGCCAAGCTATCATGCCGACCTACCAAGCATGCATGCTAACTAGCTGAGCAACCATACCTATTGTGGAGCTCATACATTAACCCAGGTAGCTCTTGAGCTGACCAATACAAACCCCTATCCTTGTTGGGTTTCCTAGATACTTAACCTAAAGAAGACCAAAATATTCTTTCGTACTCAAGTTCTAACCTGAACTATATTAGGTTAGCTCTAACTACTGACCTTCCTTGAACCTGGTCCATGTAGGATCTTGTAATTGACAAGCAACTTCAAAATTCATTTCAACTTAGTCAACCACATAAGCCTCCAATCACCTCTTGACACATGTATTCTAGCACAATATTTGATAATAATTTCTTACTTTACCATATAGTGTACCATTTTCTATTTTTACCCCTTTTAAGAATGTTTTAGGAATCTTTTCTACATTATCCATTTTATCTTTTCCTTATTTAGCATAACTTTAGTTGAGGTCATATAAATACCTCACTTCCTTATACCTAGACAACACATCACATTATTGAATTATTATGAGTGTCCTTTTATGAGCAATTCTAGTGTTCTCATTTATCCTTTTAACTTTTATTTATTTCCTTTAGTAAGGAGTGGTATCAAGTGACCTTATAGCTTAAACCAATGAGTCATATCTGGTTAATTGTAGATCAAGTAAGATTAGTTAGTGTGTCATATTTGATCGGTAGTTGCCCGGATTTGCTAACCTTTTATTTTCCTTTTTCCGTTCTCTTTGTCGTGGTGCGATCTCCATGTATACGACCCTAGAGACACATAAGCTAGTTTCCCAAAAAGTTACAAAAGTTGATAAATGAAAAAAAAAGCTCAACAATATCTTCTTTATCCTTACTCTTTGACCTCATGAACTAGTATTTAGAGGAACGTATGTGCTCTAAACCTATAAAAGCATCTATAAGAGAATGAGCAACAACTTACTTAGTAAGTGGGATAATGATAGAAGTATATATTCATCACAAAGTAATTAAGGTTATCAATCAAGTTAGTTAGATACAATGCATGAACAAGGAAATGCCATCATATGTGTTATCCAATCCATCATGAGATTAAAGAAATTGTGTTCGCTCTAATCTAGGCCAAGGAGTTTAACACCACTACTTATGAATCAAGACTAAATTGGGACTTACGTAATGTAGAATACTCTCCACTAGAGATTGCTTTTGAATCACTATCCCCAATCTTGCCATAACCTTTTATCCTATCACTTAGTTTAACTAAGAGTATGGAAAGGACCGTTTTAACTATCCCTATCGAATGGTTGGTGTTTAGCCTGATAATTCTAAAAATTTCCTCTAATGGCTTATGATGCGTGTCATGTTAAAAGTTAGGTAGAGTTTAAGTTAGATCGTTTTCGAGGTGATTAATTAATTTTAGGCAATTTAAACAAAAATAATAATAACAAAACAAACACCACATGGAGCTTAGTTCCTATAGTAGCATATCAATATTCAAGCACATGTACTGCATATACATAAACAACTAAATTACAAGCATATACAAAAACATACTAAAACCTTTAAGTATTTTGAAATAATACTTTAAAATGCAATAAAGCATTGATCCCAGTTACTTGATGTTGATGCTCGCTAGCCTTATATGTCAATCTTATGTTCTTCAATTATTCCTAATCATTTAATATAATCACTTTAGTTTTTAACAAAATTATGGAATGAGAGTTCATATTAAGAATTAGGTATGTCTTTCATTTAAGTCAAGTACAGTTCTTAAGCCATTTGTTAAGTGAGAATCATGTAATATAGTTCTAACCTAAGCTCTAATTCCCTGTTTAATATAGAATTTTGGTTAGGGAGCCATTTGCCTTAGGTTCTGACTTAGTTAAAGTAGAAAAACCTTTTGACTCACCCTCTTACTCCTATCTTAGTTAAGACTTTTAAATTAGATTACCCTTTGACTTAGCATTTAACCACATCCCTACATCTTGCACTTCACAACTTCACTTCATGCTACTACTTTACCCTCGTATTTAATAACAAAAATATTTAGCCAACACTTCAATCTCATCACCATACTTCTATATCATGCTATATTCATTCTTAGGTACATTTATACAATTTCAATTTAACACTTATATGTATACATTCAAGGGAAAATCATGTAATTTGACCCTAAATCTGAACAAGCAAACATGTAAACCTCTTTATCTCCAAAGATTAGAAGCTCCATTTACCATACACCATCAAAAATCACAAAAATACTCAAATTATATTTGGTTTATATAGGGTTCTTTGAAGAATACTTAAGAAGATCATTACTAACTCACTATTTTGCTGAAAATCAAATCTTATCAAAAATCCAACTTTACAATGTTAAAATACTAATTACCTAACTTGAAAGTAAATCATTTGAGGAACTTACACACTTTAGGATGAAACAACATCAGTTGAGTTTTTGAAAATGTAATAAAAAATTAATGGATGTGACATTTATCTTAAGCAACCCATATATCCACTTAAAATCTATAAAATTTGAGTTGATTTTTTCAAATCTACATGAAAAATATTTTAGGAAATTGAAGTTTCATAATTTTTGAAAATCATGTACTATTTTAAGTAAAATTTTGATAAAAGTAAGAGAAATTAATCACTCACTAAAAAACTAAGCTCTAGCCACCAATAAGGGAAAGATGTGTGTCTAACTAGCTACACGTTTTATTTATTGGTGGATGGTGATTGCGATTTGCTTCTAGGTGGTGGTTAGACCTCCAAACTCTAATTTACTCAATTTTACACCAATTTTTCATAAAATTTCCCTAATTTTCTTACTAGATTTCCTAAACTACCTAGATTTTTCTATGTTTCTATCTACTTAAACTATCATGTAGAGAGGTTTCATGATTTTTCTAGAACATGTGGGCATATGTTATGGATTTTCCCTCTCCTCAAAGGCTTAATATCTTATTTTTCCCTCAATCTAAGGTGTCATGGCCTTACTATACTATGCCAATAGTTGTCTTATGGATAATCATGACCTATTCCATAATTTTCCTACTACCCTAATATTTTTTTTATAGTTATTTATTTTTTCCCTATTAAATTTAGTATATTTAACATATATTTAGGTATATTTTAAGTAATTTCAAATACATATCCATACATAATAATTACACTTAATATACATATGGAGTTTTACTTATTAATTCATGTCATTTTTTAATTTTATTGTCTACATAATTTATCTCTAAGAGTTTGTTTTTGACACCTATTTCGCGTAATTCCAATATATATAGATTTAATATATTAAAGTTCGCTATTTTAGCTATATTACTATTTTATTATATTTTCGAACTCTACTCTCATGGGTCTCTACCACTTGTTCCTATAATCCACTTATAAAATCTTTGCTTAGTCAAAATACTTTCACGAGAATGCCCTAAATTAACCATTCAAAACCTAGTTGCTAAAATATGAGACTTATATTCTCCCTATATTAAGTATTCCATCTTGGTTATTAAAATTGCAGGGTCTTACAAGTCCACAACAACTTTTACGTGCTTTACAGTTATCTTACTTTTATTTTTTATTTTTTCCACATTTGCTATCTTAAGTGTACAAGTTGCCACACTAGACAACTTCTCAAATATTCTACTCATCTACTTTTGTTTTGTAGGCCTACTTATGGCCTTATCAAGGCCTTTCTAATCCAAAATCTCTAAACAAATCTTTTGAGACAAAACTTTTGATGGCATTTTTCAATAACCAAATTTAGTATGTCGAAGAGGACAAATGAAGCTGATGAGGATGTTCTTTTCCACTATATGGTCAATAAAGAAATGAAGAGAATGTGTGTAAAGACATAGATGTTTTTCATTATATTATTAATATCCTCTTTTATTTATCTACAAAGGAAAGCAACTGAGTAGCTATACCTAGATAAAGTTAACTTCCATAAATTAACTAGGAAGCTCTTTTTAGTCAAAATTTTGGCTAATAATCCACAAAATCTCCTTTTCCATTTATCACTGACATGACATAACATTATTTCTTCAACTATCCAAATTCAAGAGTTGTATGATAAGTGTAGCCAGCTGAATCGAAACTAGTTGTAATAATAATGGTTTGACAATGAAAACTTAAAGGAATTTCGATTCCATTTTGTTACACACTTACAATCGTTCATATTTTTTATTCATGGTGCTTCTTAATTTAGGCAAAAAGGGGCTTTAGATATGAAGTGTATTTAGGTACATTATTTGCAACATACAATAACAAGGACATCATTTTGGAGAGTGCTAATGTTGTCTCTACCATAAATATTTTATCTCATGTTGATTTATCACCATGAAATCAATGGGTGAATCTCAACATATGATTGGTGTTAATTCATTCAGAAATTGAATTGTATAGATTAGAGAAATATAATGGTTTACTAGGTTGATGTTTAGGGCTTTTCCACCATTTAATATATATAGTCATTGTTAAATTCATACTTTGTTTTAGACATTATAGAGAATATAATAAATACACCAAATGTTTTTTTAGTTGTTACATTATACAATTCTTTGCTTAATAAAACATAGTATACATAAATTATCCTTGTCTTTTTAGAAGGTTAAAATGGTTTATGGGCCTTAAGCCTAGTATCGATAAGGATTTTACTTCCTAGGCTAAGTGACAACGCACAAAGAGTTAAGTTCATAATTTTGTATTAAACTTAGGAGATTTGGAATGCAAGGTTTATAGTAGGGACGGTTGTATCAGTCGATTTGCTTGCAACCCTTTTTTAGGGAAGCTTATGCACTTAGAGAGACTATATATGGATCTAGATCCAATAGGGGCCTAGAAAAGAATCCATCGGTGCAATTGTTGATCTTGGTCATTGATTGCTAATATGATCTGACAAATGTCATTGATGGCTTGACTTTATAAATACTCAAGAGTTTCTCCTTATATGACAATTCATAAATTTTGAGAAAGAACCCATTATCTCTCATCTAAGACAGTAGGTTGATGCTTTATAGCTCTCCATCCTTTACACGTGGGTTTTGTAGATACTCAATTTTTACCCCATTTATTTTATTTTATTCTATCTTATCCTTAATAGGTCATAAATTAGGAAAAACACAAAAAAAATGGAAATTAAAAAAACCCAAAAAAATAAAGAAATTTAGAAAAATAAAAAATAAGAAAAAGCATAAAAAAAAGAAATTTGGAAAAATATCAAAAATATGAAATTTAGAAAGATGCAAAAAAAAAAAAAAGAAGAAATTTAGAAAATGAAATTTAAAAAAATTTAGAAAATTGAAAAATCACAAGAAATAGAAAAAATTAAAATATTTTAAAAAATAATTTTTTTATTATGGTAGATTTTTTAGTTTTGAAATTGGTTTAGAAATTAGGCCGTTGAACCTAAGTTTAGATTTAAATCTAATTAAGGTTGACCTAGTTTATATATATAATTTAATTACACATATAAATAAAATATAGACTAACAGCCTAACGGATAAGCACATGGACATTGGCACTAGGTTTGGTTAGAGGTTTTAGGTTTGAATCTTAGTGAAAACATGTACAAGCCTTTTTATTTTTCATCATATCAGGGACTGCTACGTGTTAGAATCTCATTATACCACGTATCCTAACATGTGGCAACATTGAGATTAGACACATGCTAACGTGGTGCCACGTAGCATGCTACGTCAACTGCCATCTGCCACATGTTGACACGTAGAAATGTTTAGTAAGTTGACATGACTAACATGGCGCTACGTCGAGCCATGTCATCGTTACTCACTCTCTTTCCCTTCTCTTTCTTCCCCTTTCCTTTGATTTCCTCCACTTTCCCCAGCCAAAACAACCTACCTCCTTCACTTTAGCCTCACTTTTTGCACAAATTCCATACACACACATACATGATTCATTGCTTTGATTTTGTTTACCACATAGCCTACTCCAAATCAAGCCCAATAACGTGTTCAAATTTAGTCAAAAGATTGTTCAAATTGATCTCCAAAATTCAAAAAAAAAATAAATAAAAAAACTAGATTCTTCAACATTTTCATTCAAAGTCCAAATTTTTATTCCTTGTTCGTTTGGTGAATTTATGTATAAATAGGGGGCTTACAAGCACACATGAATACAGAACCAATGCAGAATCAACTTATAACCTCTCTCTCTAATTTTCGATCACTCTCTCTCTACACTAAACCATGGTGTTTCTCTCTCTAGATTTCCCTCTCCCTTGACCACGTTGCATAAAACTACCACCACAATTGACTTCATGGTGGTCCAAAGGCCGAAAACCAACTTCCTCCGCACTGTTAACAACCGCCACATAGATCAGCCGCTATTATCGCCACCCTCCACTTTACAATACTACACAAATAACCACTCCAAGCCACAACACCAATTCTGCCACCCCCAATCCCAATAAAAAAAAAAAAACCCATGAAAACACTTTTTCCCACTTAATTCAGTACACGAATTGGCCTAGATCCACCCTACGTTGTTATTGACAAGGGAAAGCTTGGAGCCAACTCGTGACCCAACCTGATCTAACCTAAGATCCAAGTCCTACTCCAATTCGAACCCAAGATCTGCATGCCAATCCTTAGTCCAACCTTTGCTTGTAATTTATTTGATTTGTTGTTAGTTTTGAGAAATTTGTATTATTATTATTATTATTATTTATATGTAAATGTAATCAAATCAAATAAAAAAAAAAAGAAAAGAGAGAAAAAAAAAAGAGGAAGTAGTTTATTTACTTTATTTTTTAGTTTAATAGATAAAATAGAAAAAATATATAATAAATAAGATAATATAAAAAATAATAAAAAAAAAAATATTTGAATAAGGATATGAATAAAAATAATTTTTTCTCAATACTTGAAAAAACCTAGTTTTAAAAAATAAATAATATATACATATATATATATAAACGAACCCTTTACAAATTAAGATATTTTTTTTAGATTTTTTCAAAAACAAAAATT
This sequence comes from Lumnitzera littorea, assembly GCA_024138015.1. NCBI lineage: Eukaryota > Viridiplantae > Streptophyta > Magnoliopsida > Myrtales > Combretaceae > Lumnitzera > Lumnitzera littorea. The sequence continues at coordinate 30,361,425 of JAMXBB010000012.1, forward strand.
AGGACTTTCTTTTTAGAGAAATTTCCTTAAATGCATTGAACAAATTAAAAACGTAAAGCTAATCTCTTTTCAAAAAATAAAATCAACCTAACCCACTAAAAATTTTACAAAAATAAAATAAAAATACTTTTTTTCTTAATAGTTGAAAAAACCTAGTTTTAAAAAATAAATAATATATATATATATATATATATATATA